>JAQIYE010000042.1:0-20732 GCA_034699765.1 Xenyllodes armatus
TTCTTCGTCTCAAAACAAGCCAGTGTTTCTCATCTCAAAATACCCCTTGCTTCCACATGAAGCAAAATGCGCTGCTGCTCAGATGGCAAATGACCGCATTTTTTCATGGAAGCGGTAACGGACAGACGGACAGACAGGGTTATCACATAAGACCATCGTTGATCGGTCTAAAAATGATATGATAAACATCAACAACAACGTGTCTACAATAAAAAGAAACAAATACGCCGTGTGAAAAAAACAAAGAGAAATTGGCCAAGTCAAAATCTTGTTTTTGTTCATGAACCAATTGTAATCCATTGGGTTGATTCTGGGAAATATAAAGGAATTCCACATCTCCTTCTTCGTCTGAGACCTTCTTTTTATTTCCAGGAATTAAATCCAGTGCTTTTGTTGTTATATTATTATTGGAATATCAATTCCTTCCTTCCTAGAATCACAGTATTAAACTGGAAATTCCACCTTGAGAAAAATACCTTTAATTGTGAGAGGTCAATCCAAGTAAGTTTCAAGTAACAATATAACAATGATAAAAACACACGGTTTTGACTTCTTGGTGTATTTTGATTCTCTACATTTTAAGGTTTTTTTCGTAAATATCCAAAGGCAGGGCATACGGACGGTCTTGCTTGTGCTGATTTTAGAGTTAAGACGTTCTGGTGGAGGACCAGGTGAGTCGGAGTACAATGTCGAAAATGACACTTCCAACACAATTAAGTAGACTTGGGTTAACTTTGGCTAAAGAATTTTTTAAAAATAATTTGTTAATTTCAGGTGATACTTTTAAGGTAGTTGTGATACCAGTAGTCACGTCGTGGTAAACTCTCCAAACGTTGGTTCAAAGGTCAAGGTAGAGAAGGGGTCGCATCAGAGGATGGCTACTAAGGCACGTGTAAGTTTTTTTTAAATTGGTACATTCCCTTGGTTTGATCTTGTGTGACCCGGTCACTTTAATCTTGGTTTTTAATATCATACTTTCAGGTTACTTTTCTACATCCAGACCTGGGGCTTGGTGGAGCAGAACGACTGATTGTTGATTCTGCTGTTGGACTTCAGCAGAAGGGCTATAATGTTACAGTGATTACAGGGTATCATGATCCAAACCGGGCATTTCCAGAAACTGTGAATGGAACACTCAAAGTATGAGATCCTTTTGATTTTAATTTGATTTTTAAGACAAGTGACCTGAATATGGATACTAATATATGTGGTTGTAATTATGCAGGTCATTCGTGTTGGCTCATGGATCCCTCGGAGTATTTTTGGACGATTTGTGGCTTTGTGTGCATACTTCAAGATGACATATGCAGCTTTCTACTTGAATTTAATTTCTGGTCTTTACCCTCAAGTAGTCATTTGCGATCAGGTTCATTTTATACAAGTTTGTAATTAAGATTTGTATTTACATTTGAACGTCAACTTTGTAATGACCGTGAGATTAAATTAATAATCCAACGAATATTGTGTGTGACCTTTCAGGTCTCAGCCTGTATTCCCTTCCTAAGACTGACTCTCAAACCATTTACACCTCTGCCTCGGGTTTTATTTTACTGTCATTTCCCGGATCAACTCCTGACTGATCGAAAATCATTTCTCAAGTCCCTGTATCGGGGACCCCTAGATTGGTTTGAGGAATTTACAACTGGACTCGCTGACAAAGTTGTTGTGAATAGCCAGTTCACTCGTAAGTTCTCAAAATTTTCCAAAGTAGCATTTATTTTGGGTGTATTATTTGTTTGAAATTATATTTGGTTTATGTTACAGGTAAGGTCTTCCAAGATACATTTCGGAAAATCTCGGTTGTTCCAGACATTTTGTACCCTTCCATCAATTCTAAGCTATTTGACGAGTTCATAGAGAATGGAAATGAAAGCGAAGTTGACTTAACCCATGCAAAGTACATGTTTCTGTCCTTAAATCGATTCGAACGAAAGAAAAACATTGCACTGGCTATTAAAAGTTTGAGTAAGTGTTCAAGATCATATTCTTTGCTCTAGTTTAGCTTTAAGATCCAAAAAGTATTCGGTGGATCAATAAAATTTTATTCACATTAAATTGTTAGACAAACTGAAGACCTGCTTGGAACCCGAGGAATGGAAAGAGGTACATCTCGTATTGGCTGGTGGATATGATGAACGTTTGGAGGACAGTGTGAACTACTTGGCTCTTCTCAAGAAGATTTGTACCGATGAGAAAGTGGAATCGCACGTGTCCTTTATACTTTCTCCTAAGGATTCAGCAAAAGTCGCTCTATTGAACAATTGTACAGCGCTTGTATATACTCCTGCAAATGAACACTTTGGGATTGTGCCTTTGGAGGTAAGACAGTTTTAAACAATAAATGTTTTACTGGTGGGTACGGAAGTTACGTAATATTAATATAGAACAATTTTCCAACTTAAACGTTCTTTTTTTGTTACTAGGCTATGTACTTGGGGAAGCCAGTAATCGCTGCTAACTCCGGAGGACCTCTTGAGACAGTTGTTGACAATGAAACTGGATTCTTGTGTCCACCAATTGAAACTCACTTTGCTGTATCTATGGCCAGATTTATCAAGGATGAAAATCTTGTGAAAAGTTTTGGAAAAGCTGGGAAAGAAAGATTCGTCCGCCAGTTTTCATTTGAGGCTTTTTCGGCTAACTGGGCTCGTGCAGTTGAATCAGTTTTGAAGTCATAAATGGGAAAAAGCCACATGAGAAAATATTGAACTGAAAAAATCTAAAAGTCCTATGTATGAGATGTTACCATTTAATTTAGTATTACATGAGCAAGCTATCCCTAAAACTACTATTAAGTTAAACTACACAATTTCAAAATCAAGGGTTTGTATTAAGCTGTCAATGTTTACCTTGAAAATGTACCATCACTATAATAATGTAAAATACAATGAACTTTGAAATTTCCAATTAGGCAGACTATAATTTTCAAATGCATGCTACAATTAGAAATACAAATTACCTGTACTCTTAGGCTTCCAAAATTCATGGTACGAAAAATTAAATACATTCTCCCTGAACCTCCAAGAACTGAATCGAGGTAGTATTTTAATGTATAATTTGTTGAACGGATTTTAGTTCTTTTGCCTTGAAGGATGATTTATATATGATTTATTGCTTTCATATAATGGAAGAAATCGGATTTTGTTTTGTGAAGAATGGTTTAATAAATTGTTATCCTATACATTTCTCAACTTACCCTTTTAATTTTTAATTAACCTCGGCTCATTAGGTCAGACTCAGACCATAGGAGAGCACATTTAATTAGGAAGTCGCCGTTCCATCTCATCAGGTAAAAACTGGCACTTTGGCATTTTGTATTTAGAGACTTTTTGCTGTGTTACAAAAAACTCGGGGTGTGGGGCAAGTAAACTATGTAGTTTGGGAGTAAACATGCGGAAATGTCTGAACATTCGGGTGCAAAATGTTGCTTTAAATTTTATTTGGTCAAAAATTGGTGTTCGATTGAACTTGGCATGTACGGGTATATACCGTTCAGGATCTGAGTAATGGATGATGCAAATGCCAAAAAGAAATTGTCGATTTTGTAAAGTCATGTATGATGCACCATTTAAAATGATCCTCTGAAGTTTCTTAAAGAACATTTTTGGAAACAAAAGTGACTGGGAAATATAATGCTTTCATTAAACATGACCTGACGACTACTCAATTCTTTATTTTTTTCTTCTCAATCAGTAGCAGATAAGTTACAAGTGAATACAATCAATCAGATTTTCTCATTCGGGTCAAAAAACTCACACATTTCATTTTTTGTTGAACTTTCAGTCAAAATATGTATGTACCATCACAAGTCAGTCACACAAATTATTAGGGCAAGCTCTAACATGGGATCATTATAAACCACACTCACACACTTCGCCCATCATTTACCACTATTACATTACCCCATCATCATCATATTTAATGGAGGACTTTTATATTTTTCAACCTATTACTTGGGTGATTCAATTCATGGGAGTTAATATTATTTATAAATTTATACTAATTGACTAATTAAATGTTGTGAGTGAGCTCTGGTTCAGGATCAATAAGGTAGTGGATTAAAAATTTTAACTTCTGTACGTGTACAGATACGTATATGTTGTACTCATAAGTAAACTCTTAATTAGTTTAGGCTACCTTTCAGAAACTCACTAAAAATCTTCTTTTTCATATCAAATTCCTCATTGTGCTAAAACATGCCCAATTTATTAAATTACTATAATATTGATTTATTTAACTATGCTTCATGTATGTGTTAGAATTACATATAATTATGATAGGAGGTTCCCTGGAGCTTCTATTTTTACATCAAATCAATTAACGACAATGCTGAAACTGAATCAAGTGGAGAGATGACCATTATTAATTGGAAATAAAGAATAATTTTGAAACAGGATGGTGTGATAAGTCAAACGAACTTTACTTTTTCATTTTTCAACCCCATCTTTCTACAGTATCATGTTAACATTAATTTATTTATTTATTATTAAATCAATCAGTTATTTTTCCTTCTACAGTGCATCATCATCTTAATCCTTCGTCTACTACTACAGAGCTGTTGTATTTTCTTCTCTTCTAAGCCTTTTTTTGTATTTGGATATTGGATACGTTTACAAATTGGGTTATATAGGCGTATCACTGTTTCACTTTTATGTCATTTTACAAGTTAAAGGACTTGATTTCTACATAAAATTATCCAATTAACAATGTGGGATTATCATCCTCTTGAATACAATTTCTAAGATGATCGACCTTGATGAGGTAATAATGACCAGAGAACAGGGGCACATTGATACTGACATTAATGATGACGCTGAGGGTATTTTACTATTTTGGAAATTAAAACAAAATACTCAATTTCTTATTAAGAGACTAGACAAAGTTGGAGACTCTTAAGCTTGATTTTATTTTTAGATAATTGTCCAAATTGGATTTTTTACACAAAGAAAACCAGTGGGAAGGACAGGGGACTCAATTCAAGGCTAAACATGTCAGTTAAGGTACATTAACGGTAAGCTACAATATTATTTGTTTGAAGATTTTTAATTGAACTGTCTTTATATTATGGGAACGTATTGTATTATTACAATTCCTTTGGCTACTACTATTTATAAATCCTCCCATTCGATTGTCATTCTAAAATAATAATAATTAGTAGTAGTCATACTTAATAGTCTAAACCCGTTTAAACATTTCCTATTATTTTACCAAAACTTCCCGAGGCTCAAAATGACTAAACTTTTAATGGAGGAGGATTTTTTTTCTGCGGATGTATCCTTATTTATTAACATTTTGGTTTGGTTTGATTGGAGTGTTAACTTCAGTGAAAATATTCTTTGGCCTTTTGACATCCAAATTTGAATCAGTCATATTATTTGATAAAGAAATGGCAAAATCGGGGATTAACAACAAAATAATTATTAAAATACCTAAAGAATGGATTTTTAATTGGTAGCCAAAGCCTCTCAAAGAGGAAGGACCCTTATGAATATGACTAACACTGTATCTGTACATACCTTGCTTTTCCCCAGGTCCCATTAATTTTTATTTAATTACTTTCTCATCACTTTTAATTTGACTATGTAACCCTTGACATTGATGATTCCATCAATCACTCATGAATCATGATGACCCTCACCGTATTCTGGTACTTTAGACAAGAATTATATCAATCGATTGTCATTTCCGTCGATGCCCTCCTAATAATAATTACATATTTCCAATTTAGTAAATGGACATTTAATGTAAAATTAATAAATTAAAAGCCATGATTAATATTGGATCTTCCACCGGAGGAATTGGAAACAACACGGAGTCGGATCCATCCAACTTAAACACATAAAACAATTAATAATAATTAAAAGAACAACATGAGCTGAACAAGATGGCTCTAATAAGGTACAAACTATGGTATTCTAATCCTCCTTACATAAATTACATGGCATATAACAATAAATTTATGGATAGTAATAATAATAATAATCATGATAATTAGAATTAATATGATTAAAACAATATTTGGGAGCTCATTAGTAGGAATCCAAGGGGAAAATCAGGGATCACAGGAGGAGGACTTTTCATTTTAAAATATAATTATCAACTTAATAACTTAAACATGGCGACTCAGGGCATTCCATCAAACTATTCAGTAATTAAAATTTGAAAATAATTAGGGAGGCGGAAGAGTGAGAGAGTGGGCTCGGTATTATTACATTTATAATTATTACTTATTACTCATTATGATTATGACCTAACTTAAACTATTGTTTTTTCTTTCTTCTGAAACGTTTTTTCCACACCCGGAAATTCTTCTTTTTTTTATTAGGAAAAGACATTTCCATCCTCCATTCCATTGATTGATTGAGTAATAAATGTAAATCATTCATCTCTGTTGTGAGAGGACTCTGATGCTTTTGTAGTAGTAATAGGCGATGGATGAGGGGGCGTCCTTGAACCAAAATTTAATGTATGTCCTATTTAACTGATTGCTTTTCTATGGATTTCCTAAACCCAATATTCCTTATAGAGGGATAGGATACCCTTTTAATTATTATTATTATTACTTAATAATAATATTATTATTACAAAAGAAAACAAACTAAAATGTAGACCTCTAAAATTCTGCAAATTCTTTAGCACAACGCTCCGTGGATGAAATACGTAGCACCTCCTCTTCATAGTCGTCAAAATTGCTTGTATCACCTGATCCTTTACACTTGGGGATGAACGGAGCCTCCACCTGTGATTCCAATGAGAGAAACAAATAACATTTTAGATTGCAATGACATAATTGATAAGTGATCCCAATTACAGATAGGCAAATCAAGTGAAAGCAACTCGTTATTTACACGAATTGTGATTGGACAAGTTTTGAATGAATCAATTGTCTAAGATCGTAGAGACCGCGTGCACAAGACAAGTCCCACTTGACCTAATGATACATAGTATATTACACAAGGAAAGCTTTCAAGGTGTACTTGAGTTGACTTTCTCCCAATAAATTGATAACAATGAGTGAATCAACAACTTCTGGAATGTGTTTGTCCATTAAGCAGAAAAAAAGAACATGAATCCCATATTCAAGGCTAAGCGACACATCCATCTTCTCGTATGTGGTGCAACCTCTTAATTGGTGTAGTAAGGTCTAATGAATGAAGTACAATTGAAATAATTGCCGTCTGATACCACTTCTAATTAAAATTTTAATCTCCAAATAAACCTTCGGAGGAACTTCCAGTTTAATGACACACCATAATCGTTCAAAAATTCTATTTAAGCTTGATATGGTCTGAAGTCTGAATCTAAGCAAAATTTACTAGCTCGAGCCAGAAAGTGACAACAGCAACAAAGGACTCAAAACACCAATATAAAATCCGGAAAACAAAGGGACGTCTGGCAATTTATGAATTAATGATCAAGGGCTCCTGCCATCCTTATTTCATTTAGGGAAAGTAGGTGTTCCTTATGCTCAATTCACTTCTTAGTTCGCTTAAATTAAAATTCCAAATTCCCAGCAGAAACGTGTTACAATTAACTCTTGTAGTTATCTCGACTCTACTTATATAAACCTGTTTGAAAATACTTCATACAATTAGCATCAATTTTAAAAACACATGAAGCAGGTTTTTTTTTAAATTCACAACAAAAGTCATTAAAATATTTTTCTCAGATCAACGCAGCGTAAAACTTTTGTACTTTTGTATGGCCGATTCATGCAAGTGTTGGCTGGAGAATGTTTATGACCAAGCAAGGCTTCAATAGATTAAACCCACTAAAAGTTGACAAAAAATTAGATAACATCACCCACTCTAACAAAACGTGATCAATTTTAAATTACTGGCCCAAAAGATAATAGACACCCAGAACAAATACTTGAGATTCCCTGAACTACGTACATTTTGACAACAAAGTGTTACAAGGATTTTGAAAAAAAAATGCAGATGAGTACCGCCCACATTTTAACAGTCTTTTCAATTTTGTTCATATGGGATGTGGGAGGTCATTGCCAGGTTGGGGTTCGAAAATGAGGGGACAACTCAGAACTCTCCAAATAAGTTCTCAAATTGATCCTCTTGAGCTATGTCAAAGGTGATTCGATCATCTGAGATTGGCTCAAAGTATCGTGAGTCCCCTGCATGTGTCACTTTCGGCCTGAAAGGAGCTGTTTCCTAAGTACATTTTTACCATTATCATATTAGAATCATAAACAGTGCATTATTTAAGCTTATCCTATATATACAGTTATGTTATATGATATGATCTGGCTGTAAAACTAACTAATAGCCACCAGGATAAGAATAGAAACTGGGGAAATACCGGAAGAAAACTCAAAAAACCTGACACTGAACTGACTGACAAGGACTTCCGGTTTTATGGCCATGACTTTAATTATCGAATTTCATTTCATAGGGGAACCACCTAAATATAAATTTTCCAGAAGTACATTTACTTCTCGAGTTCCCCAACCCGCGGTTATGGTTCTGGAAACTACCTCATTAACTTTATCCGTCCATATAATAATTATACGGGATAGGAAATCAAAAAAGACAATGAATACGGGCCAGTGGGCCATGTGGGGAATGAATGAATTTTAATGGACATATATGCCCCAATAACTCATCAACAAATTTTTATGGATGAACCACTTTAACTAATGGACTACTAATTCTGAACATTAATTTAGGTTTACGCAAAGACCTGGATAATTTTATGAGTTAATGCTTAATTTGTGAGCTCTTAAAAGCACTCTAAAAACTAAATGAGTTTTAATTGGTCAAAATTTGCACATCCTGTGAAAAAAAGTTGAATAATTGGTGGTGGGATCAAGACTGAGAAGTTGCGTTAGCGTGATTTATAACATAGGAACGTCCTTAATTATGTTGGACTAATTAAAGTTAATAAAAAGCTCTCATTGGTTGGTTCGATCATTCAAATACCTTTTTCTGGAAGATGGCAATCCAGTCTGTTGTGGCAAACCACTTGTGGGTTTTGATATCATTCACACCATTCTTTAAGTTACCATAACGTTTCGTTAGATCCACCTATACAAGTGGAGAAATTTGAAATTACTGCTGGTTTAAAACATTCAATCATGGCACCCTCGTAATAAAGTACTTGGAGACTAAATATGTTTATAGGTTTTAGAATCTTAGGTTAGTGTACCTGGAGTAGATTTCGTAATAGGTCTTTCAAATCGTTTGAGAAATGGGATGGAAATCGAACTTTCCCAGAAACGATTTTCTCATAAATCTGGATGGGTTGGTCTGCAAAAAAGGGCGGATAGCCGGCGGCCATTTCGAACACAAGTACACCAAGAGCCCACCAGTCAACTGCTTTATTGTACCCCTTAGACAAGATAATTTCCGGGGCGAGATATTCCTGAAAGGACAATTAAAATTCTTTATAGATCCACAAATTTTAGATTATAGCCATGAACATTCTTCCCAGAATTATAGCTTACAGGTGTTCCACAAAGCGTCCACGTTCGACCTTTGACCCGTTTGGCGAAACCAAAGTCTGTAACCTATTACGGCGCAATAAGATTAATAAACAACATACTACGTAATAACATATGGAAGTTTGTACTATTGAACGTACTTTCAGGTAGCCTTGGCTGTCAATCAGCAAATTCTCTGGCTTTAAATCCCTGTAGATTAAATCGAGATAGTGCAGGTATTCGAACACCAGGACTATTTGGGCTGCGTAGAATCGCGAATGAGGTTCACTGTGGGGAAGGTATTCATACATCAATTTTGCATTAGATAAAGAAATAATAAACATTAAAAGTACGTAAGTGCATACTGATTCCAAGAATTGGACTGTTTAACCAAACTTACCTAAATCGACCAGTTTTTCTCAAATGAGAAAACATCTCACCTCCAGGGATATATTCTAGTACCATGTACAGATTGGAATTATCCTGATAAAACAATAAAAACGAATTCATTAAAAATGTGTGAAATAAAATCAGATTTAACAAAAAAAAAGTCCAGAGATGAAACTCTTCCTTGACTCACCTTAAAGTGATACTTGAGAGTGACAAGAAATGGGAAGTTGATGGCATGAAGGATTTTCTTTTCATTAAGAGTGTGTTCAACTTGCTTTAATTTGACAACTTTCTGTTTATCCAGGATTTTCATGGCAAAAAAATCTTTGCTGGACTTGTGTTGAACCAGCATCACACGTCCAAAAGACCCTGTCCCAAGGGTCTTCAGTCGGTCAAAATCATCCAACGTCGAGCCACTCTAAAAATAATTTAAAGAAAATAACAAAAACAAAATGAAATCCAGGACCCTCTTGATTAAGGGCCATTCAATCCCATTAATACAAATCCAAAAATCAAATGTCATTTTCAACATTCATCCTGTAAGACGTCTGAGGCAATGGGATCCTACCATTACCATCCCTTCTTGACATTGACATTTACCATTGCCCATCTCCTATATCCTGTACTTTCTCCAAAGTTCAAAGTTCACCCAATAATACAGACATAAGACAGAATAGTAAAAAAAAATCTCACCGCTTGTGGATTCCGCCATTTTTCCTCAAACTCTTCCTTTGCTTTCTCCAGCCACTCTCTCACTACAATAAAAAAAAATGGTTGGATTAGATTCTCTGAATAAATAAAATTATTGGATTCCCCTTATCCTAGCCATATCCAATTCTTTCGCTTAGGTAAGAGAAAGTCTGAAAGGAAAAAAAAACTTTTTGTTTTGGGATCCCTTCTGGGTCTTTTTGTTCGTAACATGATATCGACATCGACTATGTACATGATCATGATGAAACGAAAATCCCAATAAATATATGGATGAGAGCTCTTAGGTCAGGAGGATATGATTAAAAGGGCCGAAAATCCAGTATTATGATGGATGATGGAGAAATTGTAGAAAAAAAAATCTATTCATAGTCCTTCTTCCAGGTAAATGACCAGAGGGAAAATGAGTGAAAAACATGAATAAACAATAGTGAAATGGTGGTGGTGACTGGCGACCTTGAGTATCTGGGACTGGAGAACCCAAAAAAAAAGAACATTTTGTTGAAGTTTTTATAGTGTTTTTCTCCCAATTTGTATCTCAAGTTACATTCACTTATTGCACAAGACATGTAAAGTGATCCCAATCCGCCCATCAGGAAGAAAGGATCCATAAAAGTTTAAAGACTTGCAAAAACACTTAGAGACCAAAATACTATTTATCGTGCATGTGTATGTATGGGATGAGATCCGGGAGAATTTTTGGGATGAGCTCAAAGAAAGGATAATAAAAATGGGTGCATGAATTTCACATTCTAATAGCCAACATACTTTCAAATGTGCACAAGGAAGGACAAACAGGGTTCCAGTAATAGTACAATATATATGGGTCAAATGGACCATTTTTGTCCAACTGTTAAATCACTCATGAGTTTGTTGTCCCCCATTGACTACTTATTAGGCAGCAGGAGGATTTTTATTTGTGAATTTTAAAGATATTTGATGAGTCGTTAAAATAATTATCTAAAAACAATTTCTTGAGATTTGAGATTGTCCTTGTGAAACAATCAGCAAATGATGAATGAAAACACAAACGCATTTAGTTCAAACCATCTTAAATTCAAAGTAATCCTAATGGATCTTCGAAGGTCAAGGCGACTTATAATTCTGTATTTAGTCTCTCAACTTAAGCCTTCAAGCAAGCTTTGGTTCCTAAAGTAATTTTCCTTGCTCACTGAAATGGTTTCTCTCATTCGGAGATCAGATTTCAACCCTCATCAAATTCCATCAAAGACTGACTTGAATGACTCGAGGGCCTTTCACTCCTCACTTTCTCCCTACACATAAAATACATGCGAATGAAATAAGAATAAATAGAAAGTTTTGTTCTTTAGTACTCCTTTCCCTGACCTTCATCAATATATGAAGGTTAAAAGGTTTAAAATTACATGTCCCTCCCTTACATAATTTATGGTTCTTTAAACAACTTTGGATTCTATTGTGAATTGTACTTGTAAAGAGTCTAGGGAAGAGACAATGAGAATGAGAAGAAATGGAGATCTCCTTTCATGGCCAAAAAGAGAGCTTTTATCTTTGATGATGTCTTTTATATTGGAGAGTTCCACAAGGACAAAAGTCTTAACTTTATATTATTTTAGGATATGGGACAAAAGACCTTGAATAAATTTCTGGGAATGTTGGCAACATGCTACACATATTTCTTGGGAGTCCTAAAAGGAGTTCCTTTCTTTATGAGATCCCTGACTGAGTTTCTCCTAGAAATGTACTTTATGACAATTGGGAAAAGATCATAAATTTTCGGTTGCTAATGAATTAAAAAGTGAAAGTTGAGAATGGAGATCAAACAAGCGAAGCCTGCCTGATTTTATTAGAGAATAGCTATCTATACTTTTAGACTATAAATACTAATTTGAAACTTTACAAATGATTTTGGTAATTGTTATTTAGGAACATTTCCAAAATATATCTTAAGCAAGTTAGTTAAATTAAATTATGTTATAACATCACATTAGAAAATTTTTCATTTGAAATTACCAACAAGGAAAAAATCATCTTGAACATGATAGAGAAAAACAACTGATCATATCAATTCCAAATATTTTAACCTTCAACACAGTTCTGGGTGTACTTGGTCATCGTCATTACAATGAGAGAATTTTGTCAACAAAAATATCAAAAAAAAATTGTACTATCATCCTGGAAAAATACAGACTTACAGTCATTGAATTTTATTACAAATGATTTTTAGTGATTTGAGCCACACTACTTTTCCTCGATTTTATTTACCACAATCTAACACAGTTTGACGAGTTTATAAGGTTTTAATTTTGCAATTGCTAGAGATCTTGAGATTTTGAGATCTGTAGTTAGGAATAAACCCTCGTAAGGACGGATATAAAGATGAGTTGCATTGAGGGAAATTTTTAAAATGTGGACATGTAAGGGTTTCCGAGGTCATTTCCGGTAAAAATGTACATGCCTCATGTTGCCCCATGTAAATATGTACATGCCTCATGTTGCCTCATGATGACCTTGACCTTCCGTGACCTCTGGGCGTCAAACGGTTGATAAAAAATCAGCAACCCCATACCGTACCGTCATCCCATCGTCCATATAAGTTGAAAGACACCATATTTGAATTTTGAGTTTTTTGACCTTCCGTGACCTCTGGAGGTCAAACGGATGACCTTTGGTCAAGGTCGCCATGTCAAAATATGATCCCCAGTCCAACCCCCGTCGATTGACACCAATATTGACATGGGTAATCAGGGTTACCCCAAGGGGGATTACCATTGCAGCCCCAGGTCAAAGGAAAGCCCATCTTCGAACTTGACCTTGACCTCGCTCTTGACCTCAAAGGACTATCCTGAAAATCTGAAGTCCCTAGGTCAAATCGTTCTCGAGTTATCGTCTACATAGACGGACGGACGGACAGACCGGACACCTGCGATCTTATAATGGGTTATGCAACCCATAATACGAGAGCTGTCTCAAAAATAGTGTATTTCTGCTGGAATTTTATTTGTCTCATACCACCGACACCAAAAATTGTCTATTTAAATAGTGACTCATATTGAGATCAAAATTCATTTCCAATTCCAATAACCAACCTACAAATCAATGTTCATTATATGAAACCATTTGGTATTACCAGAATGATTGAAACATTGGGATAATGGGAATGAAAGGGGACAAAGATCGATTCTGTAAATAATGATGAGGTCATTTTTATCCAGGGACACATATATCAATCAACCCTAAATAACAAACAATACTTCCTTAAACATATCTCAGTAACAAATAAATATATGATAAAATAAAATTACGATCTATTTGGGATTTAAATCCAATCATGCACACATACAGGTTTTACTGCTACTATTTATACTCTCTCATTTATCCCTAACTATAAACTTATATTTTCCTAATCAGTTTGACAATAAAATAGGCTCAGCCTAATACAATTTTCATGATCTTATAACCACTCTTATCAGGATCAAATGGGAGGAACTTGGAATCGTCTCTAAATTTAGGTGACAATAGGCAATATGAGATCCTCCTCCAGAAATCATGATCTCCAGATCACAAATGAACAATCCAGAAACATGACATAAGAGGGCATACACTTTGTGTATGTGAGTGAACAGCCAGAGGAAACAAAGCCTCGAAACTCTAATAAACTCCCTTTACGTCAGCCAAAATTTGTATAGTACACACATAACCAGTAGACAAACAAAACAAAAACTTTTGAGTGCAAAGTTATCTCTGCTGTGAACCTACGTAGATGTACGATCATCATCAGACAAACTTACGAGCGCTAACTAAAGTCTCTTCCTCCCCTTTACATGCCAACCCTCAAGTTCAAGGTAGACTTTTCAAGTTGGTTGATATTTTCATTTCCTGGTGAAAAGCCTTGTTTTTATTATTCCTTGACGGAGCTCAACAACAGAGAGCTTAATGAAGCCTGCCAGGATCTAAAATGCAGTTTAAGAATCAATAGGAGGATGCTAAAAAACAAAAGGATGAGAAGATGTCACTCCTTATTAAAATCTATTAAGGGCGGATTTTGCGAAATTCTGACATACATCTACCTACAAATAAAACAACCTCCTTATAATAACCAACAAAAATTAGACACCAGAAAAAAAATCGAATCAGAATATATTTCAACCTTAATTATCCTTTTCCAAGTCATTTGAAATAAAGTCTCTTAAAAGGAACTTTATCCTTTTTGCCATTGTCATCCATCTCCTGGACTAACGAACCCATTCCCATACTACAGTATGACGTGGGAGAAAGACAATGTTAGTTTTAAGTTCTTTAAGTGAACTTTACGTAAATGAACCTATTTCCGATTCCTTCGATCAGTGAGGTAAAAGACGGGGAAGAAAGATCCATTTTGGCTGGTGGAGAATGATGATCAAGAATGCACAAGGCACACGTGTTTTCCCTCTTTTGTCTGTCTGACTATGCTCTTGTAGAGCTTCTCTTCCTATGAACATGAACACCACTGGAAATACAAAATTGAATCCTTTTTTATCTTTTTGACTTTGACCTGCTCGACTTCAACAACTTCCTTCCTGCTGCTGGCTTTTGGCTGATGATGAGAAGAATGAGATGAAAGACCTTCCTTTGATGACGAATCTCAAGAACAAGAACTTTGTATCCTAACTTTTTTTTATTCTTTTTTTTCTCATGGTCTTAACAAACTCCAAGGTTCTTTTTATCCTCTTCTTCTTACTCGATACCCGGGTTTTTCCATCGGCCGACCTTCCTTCCGCTTTCCCTTCATCGCCCATGAGACCTCAAAAGTTGAGCAAAGTCCAATTCCAATTCGAATTAAAATCCAAGAGAGAAAAAGAACCTTTAAACACTCTGTCTACTTTTTGAATCTTTGAGTTGAGTTTGTTCAAGTTAGATTACATTCAGTCAGTTCTGAAAAAAAACTTATTGAACAAAAGTTTGATCGAGGTGTCCTCGTTCAGTTGTCGTCATATGGGTTGAGGTCATATATAGGCTTCATCGACTTATAACTATGAAAGCTTGCAGTTTTTATAAAGAAAAAGAAAAAAGAACCAGAGACAAACTCCCACTTTTCAAAATCCAAATTCTTCCATTTTCTTAAGATTAGTAGAAGAGGATTTTCAAGAAACAATGGAAAGAGACGCAGAGATAAAAGATTTAAAATATTGAAAGACTTTCTCAGTTCAATCGATTACAAAGGAGGATTTTAATTCTTTTTCTTTCTTTCAAAAGAAAATATATTGTTAAAATTTGGGCTTTTTTTCAAAATTGGATCAAAAGAAAAGGTTGAAAACCCCTTGAATGGGATCAAATTAAATGTTTCTGAATCAATGGTTTCAAACAGGAAAATGACCAATATTCGAAAAAGAGAAAATCAAATCAAAATATTCAAATGATGGAGAAAGTCCACAGCCACTTTCCCTTGAAACCCCTCCAAACAAATATTCATTAACAATTCTCGTAGTCCATCTCATTCTCACGGAAATCTTCATCAATTGTATTTGAGTAACTTTCTAAATATTTTCCTGCACCAGAATTCCCGGAATTCAACCAATCTAAATCCAGCTACAGCTACGCTTTGCCTCTTATTCTTCCTCAATCTCATTAGTGACAACAATCATTTTTAACAATCAAAAGAACAAGATGAATACGAGGAAGCTAAAAGACTTGAGATTTTGATCACCATTTCATCATGAAATGAGGAATTTTCAAAAAGGTCCAACCTTAGCACCCTCCATTTAATTCTCTAACTAACTACATCATCCATGAAAATGATGACCTTAAACCATCATGAATACAAAATTTGAAACCTTTGGCAAGACCCTGACTTAAAAACCTTGAATCTTTTTTGCGAGTATAACAAAAATCGGGAGTTTGTTTTTGGTGGCTCTGTAGTACTGGTATTATGGTAGTAGTAAGTAAGTATTGGTCTGGGAGTTTTTTTTTCTGGTTGGTTGGGGTCGGATCCAAAAATTGGGACTAGAGGTAGGTAGGTCCTGTAGTGAAAAAGTAAATGTGTCTATAAGAAGTCCTCCTGGAACTTCTCTTACATCAACACTCTCCATCGATCCTTCTTCCCTCCAACAACAAACTCAACAACGCTTTTACTACAGTAAAATTGGACTCTGGAAATGGAAAGAACCCCAAAGGATGAAGGATGGTAGAACCCCTCAACGGACCTCAAGAGTGAAATATGACTGGAGAAAGAAGGATAAGTCAAGGGAAAATAAAACCGGTAGTCAAACTCAAACTCAACTCCTGGAGAATACATACTATATCTGTATACAGAGGCCAGGTAGTATGTCCAGTAGCAGTAAACAGATATCGAACAGGGTCGGAATATTCAGAATAACTTATTGTTAATGAAAATCATTATTTTTGTAACGATTTGTGAATGGATTTGGATGAGGAAGTCTGATGGCATGTGAGTGGTTATGGTTCATGAGTAATTTGACCTTTCGAAATATATAGCTAAAGATGGGGACTCCCGACTCGATGAGAGCCCAAAAGACCTCCCAAACACCGTCAAAGGAAATCTTATGAATAATTTAATGAGTAGGGACATTTAAAGGATGCCATGAGACTTCTGAATCCCAGAACCATCACTACAAGGCTCAATAAATTTT
The DNA here is from genome assembly GCA_034699765.1 of Xenyllodes armatus. NCBI lineage: Eukaryota > Metazoa > Arthropoda > Collembola > Poduromorpha > Odontellidae > Xenyllodes > Xenyllodes armatus. The sequence goes on from JAQIYE010000042.1 coordinate 17,143, forward strand.
TGAATGATGATTGAATCTGAAATCCTTTGGTGATGCGATGTCTTGATGTACCCTCTCTATCAGTAGGAGTCACATCATCCTTAATAAAGTTAACATAATTTCATTATTCTGACTCAAGAAGAGGATCAGATAGGAGGTCCGCATATTTTTTTAAACCTCGGATCTACAGATCAGAGAGAACTTAACCTATAATTTTAAAGTTATTGATGAAAGATGGTGAAAAAAGTTGGGTAAGATACTTCTTTTACTTTCTCCATGAAAAATAACAAGGGAAAAGTTAGTTTCTCCCATCATGATCCATCTATCCATCATACGGCCCCTGGCATGGCCTCTCAACTCAACTTCTAATAATAATACCCTCCACCATCATCATCACCATCAAAAACCAACTACTACACTACGTGTTGTACGTAAGCAATTCCTCTCTCTCCCTTGAGTCTCTTCTGGAACTAGAGTTTGTTACTACTCCTGGAACTGTTAGTGTTACTCAAGTTGTCCTGGAGCAATCTAACCAGATATTTCTCCAGTAGGTAGGTCTAACGAACTTACACTAACATTATCAGTATTAGTAGTAATTTCTAGACTGGGTTTGAAAGCTGACTGAAAGTCCCAGCTGGAGTTCTATCTATGTATTCTATTCTTGAGTCTTGCTGGAGAAGTAGAGACTGGATGGAGGTTCTTATTAAAGGTGTGTTGTAACGAATGAAAGAGCTTTCTAGCCATGGCCATGGTTGAACCTACAGTATGAAACTGGAAAATGTTGGACTACTAGGCGATGGATATTATGCTAGTACATACATAACATATATATATATAAGGCCTCAGGACTTGGTAGATGGTAAAGAGACTCCCATCTTTCAACTTTCACTCAATAATCCAATACTTTTCTTTCTCCTTTGAACGAGCAAATTCTGAATCCTTCGATCCGAGGAATTGAAGGGAGTAAAAGGCGTAAGGTTAAAGTCAAAGAAAGACTCTTGGTTCTTTTATTCTCAATCTCAACCTATATAGTCTAGTGTAGAATCCAGTCCCAGGTCCAACTAAAAGTCTATTCGGTTTAGATTTAGAGTATTGATGGTAATACGAGTCTTCCCTAAATAGAAAGAAATGTATCAAACTCGGACTCATGAGCCTATGTGATTTTGTCAATATTTTCAATGCAAAGATTCTACGCAGACCATAGGAGAGAAAAAACATTTTGAGCACTCGGGATATTGCAAAAAGTTGGAGAAAATTCATAGTGAAAGTCTCAACTCAAACAAAATCCTTACACCGGATCTGGGGGAAAATAAAAGTTCAAAAAGGTTGAAAAGGACATGAAATAGCCAAGAATGAGAAGATGGGACTTGTCGTGTCACGGAAAGGAAATAAGGATATCCATTGAGTAGAAATACATAGAAATAGAGAGAAAATGTTGAGTCCAATAAATTAATCCAATACAGTTGTTTCCCTTGATCATTTTTAGTTCCAACTCAATGTAGAAGAAGAAATTGGAGAAAGTTCATTTCCAGGCCTCATCAACAAGCCCTTCTGGGTTTCTATTCTAGGACTTTTCCACACATGCAATCAAATGACAAGAAGAAACTTGAACAGTTTAGAAAAGTAGGTTGAGTTACTCGAAGAGGATATAAATATCCCATGAAGTTCGTGGACCTCAATGACATTTCATGGACATATGGTTCAGTTTTCATCATCATTTCTCCTCATAAAATTTTGAAACCCAAATGAAATACATATGTAGCTTGAGGGGGAATCAAAGGTTATTTTTTTACAAAACTTTTTCTAATGATGTCTTCAAACCCTTTAAAATCCAATTTAATGTTTTACAAATCGAAGCACCTTGTGTGTCAATTCCTTTTCAAATTCAAACCTGTCAAGCTTGGTCAAAGTATACCAATCTAGTTTCGTAAGAAAATTTCATTATTCTTTCCTAATAGCTCCCCATGGGCTCTGTTGAATGGAAATCCGTCCAAAAAGCTAAAATCTAAAGTAGTTTAGTACACAGAATTCCTTTTCCAGGAATAAAATCTACAGCAGTATTAAGAAATGGAGGCTGTGGCTTAAGACAAAAGCTCTTGAGGTTTTTTTCTTCTCTCCTTTCCATTAGTAGAACCCATGATGATGTGAGCCCCTGTTTCACCATATCATATATCACCTCAAGGCCGGAAGGATGAGGACAAGAAAGAAGATTTGAGGTTAACAGTGAAGGGATTGTGGGAACTCGCTCGAGGTCAGGGAAACATGACATGATGATGATGGTGAAAGAACTTCCACGACTCCATCTACCACCACCATCATCAATACATCCAACGGACGGACGGAAATATCCCCTTGTTATTATTCTATTCTTGAGCTACAAATATGTAGTAAAATACACGACCTCTCCTTCCGTTCCACAGCTCCTGGAATCCACCATGTTCCTCCTAATGGGTTCTACTCAGTTATTTATGAGAGGAAAGGTCTACAGCCATTGTAATAGTTCCAAGTTCCTCTAGTTAGTTAAGTAGGAAAGGTAAGTCAACTACATCCTACATCCACATGAGTTACATACATAATTTTTCCTCCTGGAAACTTGGATCTGACCTGATGTGATGATGATGATGGAAAAGTTAGAAATTCTACAGATGGATAGATGGATGACCTTCTTGCCCTAAAAGTCACACCGTGTCCTCGGTTTATGTCCAATGTTCTATGCAAGTTTAAGAAGGAAGAAGATACAAAGTCTCCTATTACTAATTCACTCCTTCATCTCAATTCTAGTAGTCGACTCATCTTATTTTGTACTTTGATCAAGTTTCAACTTTATTACCCGGGTTAGACTTCTGAGCCAATTTTTTCAGGTTGGGTTAGGTTCCAGGTCTCGTTTTCTAACCTAATCAGTTATTAAAGTGACTCCTGTTGGTTGAGACGGGGTATGTACTTGACGTAGAGCAGGAGGAGCAGCAGTTAGTTCTTGTCACTCCTTTATATTCAGAAAGACATGACTTGTTCCTAAATCCAACCCCTCGTCCATTTCCATATTCTGTATAACTATGGCCTCTCATTTATTAATAGCAATCCCAAGACAGTTTGGGTTCGTTCCGTTTCCTTCCTTCCTTCCAGATGATGTCACCCGGACATGAACAAGAGTTTTACAGTTATGATTGTAAGAATATCCTAAATTAAAATTACCATCAAGACAATAATAACATGGATTTTGTATCGTAAAATGAAACCCGTAGTCAGTTTTTGTGGAAATACCATTATAATTGCAATTAATGGGACTAGTTCACGGAATCCCTTTGAGTATGGAAATGGAAACACAGAGTCTATATGTGATGTCTATGATTCAATCAATAATATATTAATTATGGACATTGGTCCTTAGATTGAATTTCTCTAAAATATTCTTGTATCTGTATATCCTGAATCCTGCGAACTATTAATTCCATTTTGTGTACAAGCATGAGCCAAACAATTATTTTAGAGAATTGGGAAAGTTATATGGTTATATTATATGGATTTGACTAGGAGTTGCATTAAAATAGATCAGTTAGGGAGGTATGACACATTTTCAAAGGGTAGCCACAGTGGCGTTACAAAATACATTA
>JAQIYE010000043.1:0-20721 GCA_034699765.1 Xenyllodes armatus
AGCAGCCCCTTTCCTCCATGTCTTACCCCATATAGCCTCAGCAGCCCCTTTCCTCCATGTCTACCCCCATATAGCCTAAGCAGCCCCTTTCCTCCATGTCTACCCCCATATAGCCTCAGCAGCCCCTTTCCTCCAGGTCTACCCCCATATCGGGTCTACCACCATTTTCCTCAGGGTCTACCACCATTTTCCTCAGGGTCTACCACCATTTTCCCTCATCTGTCACTCTCATCAATGTCTTCCATGACTTGACAATCCTATTACAATTTGAGTTTAAAAAAATAAAATTATCACTTCTTCCCAAACCCCATAACAACCCCATCCCTACTAAAAGCCACGAAAATAACAGAAACTTTTGAATCGGCCACAGACAGACTTACAGACACCCTGGCCTCATTATATATCACTGAGATGGTTGTGTATTTGTATTTGTGTTAGAAATGCTAAATGTAAAAAGTCACTTATTTTGGCGAGCTTTTGTGTATTCTCAATAATTTGGATGAATTCATAGGTCGAAAGTTTTGTAGTTTGTACATGATATCAAATCGTACCGTCCGAAACAAGATCTCGTTGTTCAAGGTTATGCGATATGTAGAGTAATGATACGAATTTTGTAGATTGAATGGACTCATTTTGAATTCTTCTCAATTTGTATCTGTCAAAATTCTTTTAGAGAAAATTCATCTAGAGTTCATTTACTGGAAACGTACACCCTCATTTTTTTTCCTCCAAAAGGCCTTCATATTTTTGACAACTTGATTCTCCTAGACTATCCAAGGCCCGAATTTTGCTTTTACAAAAAAAAGTTTCATCAATTTCGTCTTTTCCAATTGAGCTCACCCAGATAATATAGAACACATATAATATACATATAATTTGAGAAGTTACCTCGAGTCTGACAGGTTCGCAAATAATAATTATTATTGTTAGCGAAAAAAAACATTTTAATGAGCACGATTTTTTGAAGGATCCGATGATATTCGCCAAATTGATACATGCATGTGCTTCCAGATTTTATCTTATTATGAATATAACCTTCTGGAGGCCATTCATACCGATCGTAATCGACACATGCTGTCATTTAGTAAACTCAATTATTCGTAATTAGACAAAATCACCGATTATCCACGTGCAAAGTCGACATTCCTTGAGTAGAAGAAAAATTGACATGAAACAATTTAATTACCTGTTTGTACAGTGAGATTAAAACCATGTAGTCTCAAAAACTAACTTTGTTTCAAATATTTGATTTGTTCAACCCTTTAATTAACAGACAATTAAAGTGAGCTTTCCATTAATATTCCTACAATAAAGTTATATTTATTTAAGGCTTTTTCAGTTTATTGCCAAAAATACCTCGTTAGTAGTTTCGCTTTGTACAATAGACCCAAGACCCAAGGACCTTCAAATGTACCTATATGCATAATAATTATGTTATAATCGCTTACGTTGCTCATATAAACAAATAATGCGCAATTGTGGTGGCAAAACGCTATATTAAATCTAATCAAAAAAGTTTCTAATTTTAAATTCCTAATCAAATGAGTAATTCATGATAGATGACCTTTCTAAAAAAAAACTATATAGAGCCAGGGGGATTACTGGTTCTCTTGGCTTGTCTTGAACCACCTCAATTTATTATCCGAGTCCGAACCTCCTCCATGATGTTAAAGTCGTAATAACATAAGCAAATGCCATATGTAGCAGCAGGGTGACACGTTCAAATCAAAATCATTGAGATTACTAGCATTTAATTTAGACATATTGGTCAGGTTCAGGTTTGGATTAATAAAGCGTATAGCCGAGGATGGAGAAACAAATCTGGGTTTCCCAGTTCCTCGACCCAATTGATAATCGAATCAATTGTGGACATTTCTCTGACTTCCCATAACCACAAATGTAAACTTGATTTCCAGAAATAACCGGTAATGGAGCCTGCTTGTTGACATTTACATCAATCAAGAATAGTTTAAAGTGCCTTCAATGTACATTAGAATTAACGTTTCTAGTGTTTCTAAAAATGTGAAAGCCGTGAAATTGATCCAGGAGGTCGCGTGATGTCCAAAAGAAACTGGTGAAAGGAATATCATTGGAATTCAAGAATGTCAAGTCAAATCAAATGAATCACAAAAGCGCTTGTGAATTGAATGCAACAAAAAAGAACAAAGGAAAATGATGGCGTGACATTTTTTTAGAGCTCTCAACTGAGGCAGGTGTTCATATATGTTTTTTGGCCTCAACACTTTATGCGTTAGACCGTGGGACGATTACGAAACGATTTCCTGTTGAATTGAATAGTTAAGCAAAATTGACAGTTTTATTGATGCCGGCATAGAGGCGGAGACATAGCGTTATCATAATCATCATATGTAAGAATGGCAGGTTTTCTGACGAAGAACGGATAAATGAAGATCATTACGCAATCAACATACATCACCCGTGACTTGACCCCTCAAAAACTCTCAAATCTATTTTTACACAATTAGACAATACAATTGTCTGGAAATTATAATTTGTCATGGTCATGAATTGTACTATTTAATGATTAAGGGTTAATAATTGCTCTTCAGGTCATTGAAAACTTGTCTATTTTTGGACGATTTTGAGTCCTTATTTTAACCCATTGTTTTGAAATGAATCGTGCTTAATAATAGATATTGTCGTTTTTTTTGTAAAAAAAGTCCTAAGATCACTCACTTCTCATCTTCAAATGAATCGTGGAAAATTTCTGACACTTTTATGATGGTAGTAAAGGAATGTGATGTAATTGCCAATACAGTGGCTCTTTTCCGGAAGGGCTGCTTTTATGCCAAATTATCGAAATTGATATACTCAAGAACACATCATATTTTAAATTTAGTCCTCATTAAAAAGCTGAAGCGAAACGTCGCAGAATTTAACTGACAGGGACCTTTAGTCATTCGTAACGAAACATAAAAAACTGCAAAAATTCGCCCCTTGTTCAAGGTTCGTCATAGTTCAAACTCGTCCTAAATTTTGTATTTTTATTTGTTCTAAGCCTTCAATGAAAAATACGAGAATGAAAGTAAGAAGCTTGAAGGAAGGCAGCTGACAGGCTATAATGGGGTTTTACACTCCGGGAAATAAAAATCCTTTGTTAAGTACGTTTTTTTGGACATAATTTTGAGCCCTTTCAAATGAAGCCACACAAAAAATGCATAGACTGTTGAATGGATATAGAGAAGACTTGCATAAAATCCTTCGGCCACTTGGGAAATATGTACATATGGTGTCTCTTAAATAAGCCTGACTCATCTGTCATTTCATTTCGTCGTTTTTCATTCAATCAAACAAAAAGAAACGTTACCAAAAACGGCAGACTTAAAAAAAACTTGCCACCTGTGGTGGCAAGCTGGAGACCGATCACATGGTAGTCCTTCGGACTACCATAAACAGACAGCTCGTTGGCCTTTGGCACACACGGACAGCGTGATCACATAAGACGATCGGGTGATCGGTCTAAAACAAAGAATCCGAATTTTTAGATCAAAGTCAAATTCTTTGACATCTATTGCAACTTGCAACTTGAACATTCATAATTTTGGCAAAAGGTAAAAAGCGCACTCAGATAGAAAACTGCGCATATAATACACACGTGACGTCATTATGCATTTCTTTCTTGGTACCAATGCTTCATTATGCGCCCGGTTTTAAAAACAAGCGCTCCTTCCAACCAAATAAGGTGAAGCTCCAACACGCCACTAGTTCATCTCATATCCAATATACAACCGAAGTTTGAATTTGAGATCCTGGGAGTGAGTCCGAGCCCGAGTGGCCTCAGCAGTATATGGGTAACGTGAACGTTTACATTGGCAAAAAAAAATCCTTGGATCCCCTTCCCTCCTCGTCCTCGGTTTCATTTTTTCTTCACTACAACCTTGGGAATTCTTTTGGATTCGGATCGGAGGGAGAAATACTAATAAAACGAGGGAAGCGAACGGAAAGTCCAAGTCCATGTAGTATTTGTATTTTCCCAGTACATTTTTTATGGCTTACATTGGAGGATTGGCAAAAAATCCCGAATCCAGTCCAGAACCAGCCAGTTTCCGGTCGATAAAGACCTGGAAGCTCATGCGTACGCTACCCGTTTCATCATCCACTCAAGCCTTTGTCCCTTGACTAGTTTTTGTATTTTCGTTTAGTTAGAACCTGGAACATGGACATGATGATGGGAATGGAAATTCCAGAGGTTCTCCTTCTTATGTATATTTACACATTTTGCGATTGCTTGCAAATCTAAAAGCCTCTAGGAACCTTTTAGCCAGGAAAAGTCTAAAAATTACCATCGTATCATCGGACCCGAGAAAGACGGAACCATGTGAGTTTGTGTCACATTTTCCTATAAGCAGACTTTTTACTACGCCCAAATCTTTATGAATTGAACTCAAGAGGTAAGGTAGGCAGGCAGGCAGGCTTGAATAGTGAATCCCGAACTGGAGTACTATAGTAAAACTGTTAACAGTCACGAGCTTCCATGCTTCCAGTTTCCAGTAGTTTGAGATTCCAGGGTTTTCGGGTTCAAACATTGAGTTGATGATGCTAGTATTCGTGGACACATAGTCATCAGCATCATCGTCTCTTTGAGTCTTTTGGTCTCTAGCTTCGTCTGGAAAAGTTGAGGAAAGAGGACGAGAGAGAAGACACAAAAAAATAGCGAGGGACGGACCGACCCAGTCTAATCTGGAAAATTCAGTTCAGTCGTTCTCAGTTCACAGTGTCATCAACACATCAAGAAAGAGGAGAAAGACCCAAGACAAAAAAGTAAAGGCAAAGAAAGTTTACAGTTTTCATTTTCCAGTAGTGTTTGTGTGTGTAAAAAAGGAATCGTCCGTGGAGTTTTCGGATCGGAGGAACCACCAGCCTTCGTCCTGGTCAAATTCTCCTGGATATAAAAATACAAAAGTTTGCAACAACCCAAAACCGTCTGGAGTATTAAGAGCCTCGTGAGTGAGTACGTCAATTCATTTCCTGATAATAGACTTGTATGTAAACAATGTGTGGCTTGTATTATTAGTAGTAGTAACAAAATGGGATTAGAAATATTGGAATCGAAATCAAATGATTAATTTTTTTGACTTTTGTCTTTTTACGAAGGTAAAAGGAGTTTTCTACACATTGCTTGAGGAAAAAGTTGCTTTGAAATTGAGTTGTCCAGTTTTGGATTCATCAACAAGATTGAGTTTCTTCAGGAAAAATTTCTAATTTGGCTTCTAAAGTTGGTAAGTTTATATTTTATCTTTTTACTACTTACTGTGACTGTAAAGAAAAGAACTGAGAATTTTGAGACCATTGGTAAAAAATCAAATCAGTAATCAAATTATTCATAAATCCATCCGATATGATAGGGACCCTCCTAATCCTGAAATCTTTTAAATGCTTGAATTTATAGGTTTGAATTTGAGTGTTTATTTATCTGAAATTTTTTAAAGACCTTTCCGAGAAACTATAAAACTTAGGGGGATATTGTCCTCTCTAGCATCGTATCGCAGGCGAGTTTTTGTAAATTACGTTTTGCCAGTGGCGTGTGTCAAATGAACTTACGATAGTATCTAATGGGAAGATCAATTGGCAGAATAAATCATAGGAGAGTTTTTCGCATATCATTTCCCCAGAGAACTTTGGTCATGCAAAAAGAGTTAAAGTTATATATTTGCAAAAATTGATTTCTTCGTTTCCGAGCCCATTAATAATATCCATATTTGGCCTCAAAGTTTAGAACGTATTATCATGGATGGTAAATCTCATGTCGTGCTGTTACATTTAAGAGGATCAAAAAGTATGCCACACCACTTTCAAACTCCTAATGTCCTAATGCATCTAATAATCTGATATTATGGTTGATCGAACACATGACTATTAGTAAACATCAATTCGAATTTATTAATAAAATGTGTTCTAAAATAAGTCGAACTCAAGGAGGACAGGTCATGCCCAATCAATTGGTGGTCAATCAATCAAGAACGAACCAATTGGCGTATACACAATTGAATGTAGGCATGATAGATTCATATACTAAACTGTATTCATGTTTCATGGACTAAATTGAAATCGACAGGGGTGAGAAAGGATGGGAAAAGACAAGCATGTCTACTGGACATTTAATGGCAATTTTACTACTATCAGCATGAACTGCTTCTTTTGGGATTTCACTAAATGGTAAATGGTCACCACAGTATGCCACAATGCCACCGCACCATCATCACTATCATTCACCAGGAGGACAACGAACATACATCAATTTCCGGTACTCTATAATACTGACCACTGTGTTGTGTAATTGTCTGAACTCTAAAGTAGTAGCCGAATTGATAAAGTTTATTACTCGAAGAACCAAGTAAAGTACGTAGTGTATACATAGCATTTATCTATACTTGGACCATGTGGTTTTTTGAAAAATTAAGGTTTCCAGTTCCAGGGTTCTAGGCCACAAAGTTCACATGAAATCCATTCATTTTAGTAATTCATTTTTTAGCCAGATTAGAAATTATAATTGGTTTCATATTTATCAGTATTTACACTTTTATCCTGGAACCTGTATAATGTTGGACCGATAATTAATTTTACATTTAAATGGTAACTTTCTTAATGAATTACTTTATGACATGACCCGACCCCTTGCATTAAATTTAGTATGTGGATAAACATCAAATGATTTCATCAATCATTATCCACTTTTTAAAGGTCATCACACAACTAAATTGTGCTAAATCACCTTTGAACAAAGGAACAACGCCTTCCTAAAACTAAAATTGGGTTTATCGCACCATTTGTAATGGACTTGTAAAGTAATTTGATTTTCTTCCGGTTTTCCATCTGGGACTCGTCTCATCGTTTGATCAAGAAGTATAAAATTGCTCCAAGAAACGATTCTTTTGCAAATATTATGCTTCACTTTTTAATTAAATCCAAAGTCAAATGTACAACAGGAAGCCCCACCCCTTTTAAAACAATTATTTGTAGTAGTAACAGTTTAATTTGACTCGATTAATAGTTAAATTCCAAACTGGTAGGGTCGTCCACTCCTCATCTACATATATGTATACAATACAATCTAATTAATTATCATTCATTCATATCTACATAATAATATTACATACTGATACAGTAGCAGGATTGATTTACAACGTTAACATTTACAGTAAACTGTAAAGTCTGGTCTGTGGTTTAAGTAGTTGTAAGTTTGTATAGTAATTGTAAATCAGTGGGCACATTGACTTAAGGGTTTTCCTTTTGAGCTTCCTCCTCTTCTTTTAAAGACGTTACAAGACTCTGGCTCAAATTGAAAATGTTTCATCAGTTTCTTATTAGTCTCAACTCAACTGTTGAACAAAAATCTTTGGGCAGTTAGCCAGATGCCAGATCAGACCGGGACCGAGACCGGAGCTTGCGATCTAGTCGAGTCGAATCCCAAGTTTTATAAACGGTGCAAATCTTAGGAATTTCAATTTCTAGAGTTTTTGAAAAGTTAAAAAAAATCAGTTTTGGATTAAATCGGATTTTTGGGTTAAAAAAGGTATAAATTGCCTGGATTTTTTTTGTGGGATCTGGGATTGATTCGGAACCGGAAGTAACATCAAAGTTTTGGTACGTAATTTTTTCTTTTTTTTCGGGGAATTGCAATTGAGAATTTTTTAAAGGTCTAATTAATTGAACGGGCATTTCCATATTACATCTCATAAAGAGTCATTCAGTTGTCCCCAGACGATTCCAATCCAACCTGTGACACTTTATGATCCCAGTTGTAAATTGTAAACAAAGGAAGGAAACCACGCCATTCTAAGCCAGAATTGAACAGGTTTTTAAGATAATTCATAAAGGACTTTGTTTACAAACAGAAGAGAGAAGGAAACTAAAGTTGTTATTTACGTTTTGTACCAATGTCGAACTGTTTTTTTTTGATCAATCACAGTAGTAAAAGACAATACAATACGTTTTTACGATGTTCGTTTTTACGAAGGTAAGGATAATACCAGTGAGGATCCAGTTCAAGTTTTTCAAAAGTACTGGACTACTGGACTCTAGGTACTTACGACGCATCAAGGATTATATGAATTATAGTAGTATAATTAGTCATTGAATTAGTATGGGGCCGATAAAATTTTGGATCCAAATAGAGAATAGGACATGTCTAAATTCTTTATGAGCTATTGAATGATGATATACAATCATACAAGCATGGAATCCACGTTTTGTGGGTTAATGGGAACTCGTTCATGAGTGAACCCTGAACCATTACATTGCATTTGTGTCTAATAATAAAATGTAATTGTTTTATAATTACAGGGTTATTAAAGGAAAAAGAAGGTGACTTTTTGATGATTGGAATTTCAAGAATTATCCAAGAAAACCGGAAAAATCCGTTTTAAACCCAAGAGTAAATGTGAGCTTGACACAGAGCATCAGAATTTCAAAACCATTTTGCATCCACGATCAAGTCCAAACTCGACATCTCAACTTACCCCATAAAACTCAAAGCATCAATTAAAATCGATACTACTACTTGAAGGTGGTGGTGGTTCCGGTGAACCCCAATAATCAACCCAAACAAAACCGGCCACCCCATTGTTTTTTTGGTCATTGATTTGATCTTGAGGAGATCGAGTGACAAGTCGTGACAACGGAGCCCAACATTCCTTTCCATAGTCTTCGGACATCAACAACCACCCACAAGTCCCTACTTCGACTCCTTGCCAATTCCACTAGATGGAAGCCAAAAATAATAGTAAGAATTTAATAAGGTCTACCCCAGAATCAACCAATTCTACTATTAATAGTTCTACTACTACTACAAATACGTCAAGTGCTGGTGGTGCTGCAACTACTCCTAGTCCTCTTCCTCCTCCAGGGAAAATTGAGAGTCAAGAGGTTCAGTCCAATAATTCTGCCAAGTCAACAACAACGACTACTAAGAATAATTTAGGTGGTGGTGGTGGAGGAGCTCAAGCTCGACAAATCAATCATAATCTCAATTCTAAATCAAACTCGAATATTATGGCGAATAATCATCTCTTGAGTGTTAACCCTGAAAAGGCCCCTTACTCAAAAAATCCTAATCCGAATTTGACATCGGATTCTGAGGATGGTGGGATTGGGATTGGTAGTGGAGGATTGTCTAGGAATGGTGGAACTGGGACACGAGTAACAACTACTGGAAATGGGATACATATGATGAGAGAGATTCCATCTGATGCTGCTTTTGTGACCTCAAATGGTGGGGGTGGTCCAGGTGACCCTGGGGGTGAAGAGGATAAAGGTGCTTGGGACAGCAAGGTTCATTTTATGCTCAGTGTCGTTGGATACTCTGTGGGTCTTGGGAATATTTGGAGGTTTCCATACTTGTGTCAACAGAATGGTGGCGGTAAGTCCACGTTTGATGTTTTATATTTATCAGATCTTTTTAGTTGTAATGCGACATTGAGAAGTTGCTAGTTCATAAATTAAAGAAACACGAGGGCATCAACGACTGATTGGGTCGTGTCGTAGTAAGGTCCCAAGAATTCTACGAAAATCAGATCATCGGCATGAAAAGCACATTTCATAATTGGCAAATTGCATAGAATTTTAAGCAAGCTATAGGTTTTGGACTGGGACACACATTCGAAATCATAAAATGATTCTGAGATAAAATGAAAACATTTTGATTGACAACGATGACATTTTCGACATCTTTTAACTCTGATTTAAGCACATCAGTCAGACAAGATTTTTGATAACAAGAGTCATAATCATAAGAACCTTGTAATTTCCACTCACTATAGTGTACCTTATTTAGTTAGTTAAATTTGCGCTTCTGTGTGAACTTGACTACTTGACTAATATGAATTAAATTTATTGGATTGAGTTTGAACAAGGGGTCAAGGCAGGCAGGGGTCCAGTTAATTCCACTAACAGTTTTAATTATCCAGCCCAAGAGAAGGACAAGATTAAGGATAAATACATACACATTAGCTTGCACTCGCTTTTCTTTTAATAAAGCCATGAAATCATCTGTCCTGTTTAAAATATGACTATCACTGAACTGATATAACTTAATATACATACATATCCTATTACTGAATTTCATTCAAAAAAATTCATATGGCTTTTTGAGATTTAAAATTACACAAAAATTGTAGAATGACGTAATTAGACCTGAAACTTTTATAAGATTCTTCATACATTGTAATTTGTAAGCGGTCTCATTAATCAATTTATCTGAGGACCACATTTTTATGTACTTTTGGCGCCGGTGTCCCTGATAAAGTAGTCTGTGTCGTCCCCTCGCCTCTGTGTAGTTCCTCGTTTCCCTTGAATTAAACTACAGTCCAACAACTACAAAACCTTTTTTAAGAAGAATGCAGTCTGAAGATTTTTCAGAATTTTGCCAAATATTTACATATGTTCATACTATACATTGCATTGGTTGGATTTCGGAGGTATCACGGGACCCGACTTAAAGCTCATGGGACAGGGACACCATTACTTCAAATTTTCTTCATACTGAGAATTTACAAATATTTTAGACTAAACTAGGTATGAATTTTAAAACATTAATGCGACGATCAGTCAAAAATTTTCCATAGTGTAGTGTGTCAGACTCTGACCTAGAGACCCCATTACAACCTAATTAGAAGTGATAAAAGTACTTCTAGTTATACGTAAAAGGAAATTGATATGCGGAAAATCTGTAAGGTTACATATTTCCGTTTTATGTAAAGATAAAGGTCTCGTGGATTTACACTTGCTGGCATAAGTAACTTGTTACGAATTTTGATAGTTTGATAAGTATGGGTCAAATGGTCACTTTTTCTCTAGGTCAACTCAATCATAGAAGTATAAACGTGCAATCTAGTCCATGATGATGATCGTATTTTTGAATGGATATTACTTAGGTTTTGGACTTGGACCCAGTAAAAACTAAGCATGCACCGCAGCATGGAATTCTGAACTAGGTCACCAAGGTCAAAAGCATGCTTTAGTTATAATTTAGCACTGCGGCAAAAGATCAGTTGCTGCTAGTTTGAGAACATTAGAAAATGTGGGGTTTTAAAATTTTTGAAATGCATATTTATAATATTTATCCATTTATAGCCATTTTATGTATTTTCATATTTATAGTCTCATCGGGATGAAAACGAAAACATTCATTTATATCGGATTTGTTTTTGTTCTTATTCATAGAGATGTTAAAATCTACAAAACGCCATATCATATACATATACATTGCCCTCCGTAATTAATATAATCTGTACAAGTAAAGTAATTAATTATGATAAATTCAAAAGTCCTTCAATCTTACTCCATGACTCCATCCCATCTTCATGTTGATATTTGTCTATTTGGCTCACTCTACTGATACTATAGTGGTCAGCCACATTGAATCATTAATTAAGTTCTGGACAATTCCTGACATGGAACAAAGGTCCTAATCCTACACAACAACCCAATACTCAGTCAAGTACCAAGTCCATTAATGAAGGACAATGTTATTGGGTGGTATTGGGCTTAGGATACTGGATAATTTTAGAAATGTTCACCCATAATAATTCATTTGTTCAAAATGATAATTGCGCATCTTGTAAGATCACTTCACCCTGAACCCAGTCATGTTTTAATTACAATGTATTAAGGTCATTAACTTGTGACATGTGAGCTGATTTGGATTACTTCATCCTTATAAATACTACTCTATCATAGTTGAAAATTTTCAAAGTTTTTGACAAATTACATTTGTTGCATTTCTTAAAAATACTTAAATGAAAGGAACTTATATTTGTGAGACCTTGGAGATGCTGCCTTGTGTGTAGGTAGTGTGGAAATGGAATCCGGAAAGTTATCATTTTCGAGAGAAATCCTGAAAATTCCTAAAGAAATGGACTTAAATTACGAATGAATGAAATAACTAAAAATAAGTCACATGTTGGAAATGGTCGTTTTTATTGAAATTCTTCATCTTGTTTGGATTTTTAGTGGCAGTGTCGCCTCGCTCAATTTTAGTTTTGGCAATGAAATCATAATTTAAATAGATCATTTCCCAGCTGGAAGCCACATGTTATAAAAGGCTTTACATTACTACAATACAAGGTAACAAGAACGTTGATTTTGTCTAATGAAGGACGTGTCTGATTTGACAAAACAGTATGCCATTTCGTCCCAATATTCCTTAAGATCTTACTATTTTTACTATTGCACTTTACATTTTCAAAATTTGGCAAAGTAAATTTTTTGTCTTCCTTTTTAAAAAGGAAGTTGTTACAGACCAACTTGGCAATTTCTACAGTTGTGTATTGCATATTTATCATTTCGTTTCCTTGAAAGAAAAATGTTTTGGAAAAACAAACTTCACTTTTTCTTTTTGCTCATGATGGACTCATTCATTATAACAGTTTCACTTCGTAAGTAAATACTTTTACACGGAACCTTTGCCTTTCACTATAGTTATTCTTGGAAATGCGTCATAATGACTTTCATGAATAAATTTTAGCCGATGCTTACAAAAATTGTTAATCCCAATATCAAACTAAGGACATGAAAAGGGTCCTATATCCCATGTATTCGAGTATTTTGATATTTCATTCCAGATCAACTCAACCACTCCTCAAATCGCCTTGACATGACATGAGTGTTGTTCTAGTTTTGTTTCTCGAAAAAAATGATTACTTTCTCCAAGTACTTTCACCCAGCGAAAATCCTTATTTCTCATCATGTTTTTTGGACCAAATAAGCTTTTCAACCTCATTTTATGGAATATTTTAGGTTCCACGTGTTGGTCTCGTGCTGGGAGTTGGGGCTCTCCTATAGCTTTAGCTCCATGTCATTTTTTCCTAGAACGCTAAATATTAAAATACATCTCCGAAAAATTGTAGATCCATGATTCTCTGTTAGTTTAGCACTGCTGAGTACGTGTAACTGCATCCAGGGATGAGTATTAGTAGTCGTTAAAATTTATGACCTCTGAGAGAGAGAGAGAGAAAGTTTTCTACTTGACCCCTTTGTTCAAATTCCATGAAATATACGAAATATATACTTTATTTAGCAAAATAAAACTTTCCAAATCCCACTTGAATTCTTAAAAGAGATTTCCAGGAGCTCATCATGAACACTTTTACAGGAACTAGAAACTTCTATAATCTAATAAGCCATTGGGTCTCGTGTGGTTATTCCTGGAAGATGATGGATGCAGGCAAGGCAAGGGGAAAAGTTGCAGTACAATTAAAGTGTTCATACTAAAATGAATATATTTCCTTGTAGCTTTTAGTTCCTGCTGCTGCCTTGCCTCGTGCTCATCCTCAGTGTCCTTCTTGAATATTCTGGTGAAGGACAACTTGATCTCTATCCTGAACATGCATTTAGTTTAAACATCGCTTGGTTGAATGAACCATTGAGCACTTGAATTTCTTGGTACAATTATACATTTGTTTGAGTTCCCAATTGAGCCTTTAATATAAATGTTGAGCACAATTTTGGAGAAAAGGCCAAATAGCAATGTTTAAAATTCAAAAGGTCACTTGATTTGGGCGAACCTTCACACATTTTAGAGTAATTTGTTTAATTCTCTCATTGAATTGCTAGAACTTAAAACTAGCTTATAGCGCTTTGAACACGGTGCTTATTTATTTTCAAGGTTTCCCCCCAGGGTGAATAAGTTGAGTCGTTATGCAATACTGGTACTTGATCTTGGATCTGGAACTGAAAGGTGAAAAGGATTGAATCAGGAGGAGGTCGAATAGAGTTTATAAAGCCTCTATAAACTTTTTTTAAAGTTTTCCTTTGAGAAATTTCCAGATCTGTAACAGTCAGAGAGTATTGCGAAAAGAAATGTCAAAGGTCGCCCACTGTTATAGGTATATCCATTCCAGTCCTTCCTCAATTCAATTGGAGGAGGAAGTGAAGACATGACCTTTCCCTTTCAAATTTATTGACTCGGTTGCATCATCAGATTTTAGATCAATACGCCTTTAAAAGATCAGTAGGATTTTAAAATCAAAAATTTCAAATGTCATATGGTGGCCGATATCATTATTTTGTCGACTTGCATCATATATCACATATCAGGCCAATCTTTTGCAAAATTTTACAAGGGGTTATAGCCTCATTCTTCCTTTCTCTCATTACTATTACTGAGGCTTCCTATTGTGTTTCAGTGAAGACAGACTACTACTGCAAAATATTAGAATTTGGGCGATGATGATGATAATGACACATTCCTATTTCCATAAATTCCTCCTGAAATGGATTTAGTAATTTAGTATGGGTCTGGGTCATTGTCATTGTTAGTTGTCCCCTTGGGTTCCATTATATGGATAAATTCACAAAGGTGAATTTTCATCGTCATTCATGTAATTTTAAAGGAGCTTTACAAATTCCAGTTTAGATAAAATTGGTAATTTTATCTTTTGTTCCGCAAAGCCTGTATCTGGCAGTGACTTTGATTTTGGAAAGATAAAGAGACAGACTGCTCGGCTGCCTGTAAATATTTCGCAAATTCAAAATTGGAAAATCCTTTGTTCTTCAGACGATTGGGTTTAACATGTTTCTTTGTATGTAGATATAATATAGATATGTAGGTCACTCAGTATGAGAAGAATTAGAAGGTCCTTTCCTCCGAATTTCAATTTCTTTCAAAGGGATTCCATGTAATTGAAAGACTTTTCTTTTCTTGGTGCACGTTTCGTGTAAACGTAATATGATTAGTGAAAAACTTGGGAAATCCATTAATAAATTATGTGGAATCAAGGGGTTTAAGTTATTTAGAAGAACTAGAACTACCAAAAAAGTGGGGAAATATAGAAAATAGAATATTCCTTTAAAAACTCCTTTTTAATTAAATATTAAAATGAGAACCCGGATTTTTCTGTTCCTCAGGAAGTTTTAGTAGTGCTGAACCCCGGGTTTAAGAAGAAGCTTTTCATACATTATATGGGATTTTCCAATTATTCTTTTCAATACTTTTTCAAAACTAACCTTCTTGAGTGACCTGTTTTTTAAATATCGCTCGTAAAAGAGTAGAGTCGTTAATAATATCTAACGGGTAATTACAACTCCTACATAAACTATATATATATACCTCTATTTTAATAATAACGCCGGGGCGGGGATGACCCATGATTATCGTAAAAAGCAAGCTTCTTTTGGACCAAAAATAGAAAGTTAGTTACTCTAATCGTAAGCTTGAGCTTTCACTTGTATTTATTTTGTCACGGAACGGCGTAGTTTTCTTTGTAGTTTTTTCTTCATTCACCGTCTTTTTCAGCCCATTGTTATTATTATTACATGGAGAAGGAGATACTCCTGCTGGACTCTAACTAAACCAAATAATAGAGCCGAAAAGCCATACTAAAAGTCCAGCAAAGGATAATAAGATATTTTCTTCCCTCTGGACTCTGGAGTCCGAGTGAATCCAGTAAATTTTCTTTAATCCGATACTTCTCCTCCTGGACAACATATCAACATCAACGTCTCTTATTTCCAGAAATAACCGGATGTCTTGCCAGCTTTTACTTTTCTATTATATTTTATATGTATCTGCTAAAGATATTTATTGCCGTTATATGTATATGTATGATCATTTTAACTTTCTCTCGAGCTCCATATCCATACGTGACATTTAATATTGGAAGAAATAAGGTCTCTCAGGATAGGCAGGCAGGGGATTTCATTTCCCATTACGGGTTCCTTCCGGATTTATCTGGTAAATGTATTATTATGGAGAAAGTACATAAAGTTGTCTTTTCCAGGAGGATTATTTATTTGGTGGAGAGGGGCGAAGAGGACTGTCCTTTGAACTCCGTAATTGGAATCTTGTTGCTTTTTCGGAGGTCAAATATACTCGAAGTTTTCAATTGTTTTTTCTTCAAAGAAGATAAACGATACAGGATACAAGAGATCATCAAATTGAAATTCTTTATATAGTCCAGGGATTATACGACCTTATATAGGATTAAATAGTTTAACAAGGTTAATGGTAAGAACCTTATTTAAACTAAACATCGTCCTCAAGACATGTTACATCTAATTGAGTTTTTGTCATTGACCTCGAAGAAATGTTGTGGCTCTTACCATCAAATTATCTGTGTAATGACTTGTTTTTGTTTACTCATTTGGTCATTACACATCCTACATCTTGTAATTTCCATACTTTTCTCCAGGTCCTAACTCAAGTATATTGCAAATTGTATCTTATCCTGTTAGAAGAACCCATTATAATTTTAGAAACATTTTAAGTCTTTTGAGACCACTTACTCCACCTTGTCCTCGAAGAAATGTTTTGCATAAAAAAGAGCATTAAGATATTGCAAGCATTAAGCAATTGAAAATGAATTTCTTGTTAGTTTTTAAGAAAAAGTACTTAAACAATGCATATTCTGACTTTTGGATATCGCGAAAGAATTGTCTGTCGGAGGCTGACGGCGACGGCGGCAGCTGGCATCAGTTAAGCTATATAGAGTTCGACTGAACAACAGTAATTTGACCTCGCACTTCCTTTTCTCATAAAAATGTCAAAAATGATTAGTTATGAACTTTGGGGGTACTAATTTTGCAATCCCTCAAATAGTATGCATATTCTGTGTTGGCTCAGTCCGTGTTTAATTGCGACTCGTCGGGCTTGAAATGAGAAAAGCCGGAATTGAACAACATCGGACGATGTCGATACCAAAAATTATTTGTCATTCAATCAAGGGCCTCGTTCTCGGGTCAGTATCATTGCTTGGACTCGTGAGAACCTCGCTTGATTGACTTCAACGAGACCCGGACCAAACCAAATGCCTCTTTCTTTTGTATTCATTTTTTTTGTTCATGTCATTTAATTTTTTATGTCTTTCCGTCTCCTCATTTATCTTTATTTTAACCCCATGACTCTTTAAAATCTTTATCCATGAGTCAGTGAGACTGAAAAAAAAGGCTTGAATGAATTGACTGCGAACTTTGACTCTGCTTAAAACATTTACTTAATTTCGTAACATTTAAATCCACGACGAAATTAAGTACTTTGGAAATGATTTTTTTTAGATAATACGTTAATTCCGTAGGTCGATCTCCGCATATCCAGACAATGAGACCTCAGACCTCCTTGGGTCATTCGCCAAAACGTAATCTTTTGACCATTTGAGCCGAAATTAGACAAATTTATAATTTTCTTTGATTTCACAAATCATTTCCAACCTTTGACCTTGCAAACCCAACTTCTTTTAAGGAAGAAAGAAATCTTTCATTTCATTTCAAAATGCAGCAGGGAGGCTGGGGCTTACGATTAGATACAATTCACATTTTGTAGCAATAATGTCAATTCTATAGAAATTGGTCTCATTAATTGATTGATTCATGGAATGAATGGTGAAAGGTTGAAAAAGTAAAATATGTGATAGGCAATTCCATACAATTATGTTCTTAGAACGTACTATGTCTATTCTATATGCTGCAATTTACAGACAAGAAAACACATTAGTACTCGACATATGTATCTAATAGTTTAAAATTCTACCAGTAGTTTTACTTTTATTTGACAAAGTAGTATTTTTGGATTTGTTCATGTTCATAAATGAGTCGGCAATTATTATCCAAGCCAGGTTGAATCGATTTATTTTGTATCTTGTCCTATGCGTTGCCTATCTTTGTGATGTTTTTGTCAGATTAGAATTTTAAAATTTCGTTGAAATGTTATGACAAATCCACAACTATTTTTGCAGTGTTTACTATTCTGTTTTTTAAAAACTACGCCTCATGTCTTTGTAATTATTGTACATTCTTTGTTTTTGAGTGTGACCTCTTTCCCAGGGTTCTTTTAAAAAAATCTTCAAACAGTTGTCAATTCTCTTTGTCAGCAGTAGGAAAGTTTCCAAAACTTAAATATGAGTTGCGTCATGTATCGCACCATGAATCCCATTCCATAAAGTCAATTGAAAGTTTACTAAAATAGACTCTTTTGGTATTTGAGATTTGTTGTTTGGCAAAAAACCACGATCTCGTCTTTTTACATATTTGGCAATCATTGGCGGATCAGGTTCTTTATTCTTCAACTGGTAAAATCTAGTTCAAATAGTCGTGGGACACACGGACAGGATGCCAGTGTCGTCACTTAATTAGTAGAATGTGCTTGTTGTGGTCGTGAGAACTTTTAGCCTCATAAACGACACAAGTACTGATGTTGCAAAAAAAGGTACATGACGCCTATCCATAAAAACTTTTTGAGATTTATGCATGAGTCCATTCTTAAAATCAGCATTTCGTTCAAATACAATTCTACAGATAGTAATACCAATACAACCCTGTAAGAAATCATTATGGGCATAAAGAGCATTTTTACAACGTACGATGTTCAAACGGCTGTTCAATCTAAACAATCATTTATTAAAATGAACTTTCATGGTGAAATTTAGCCAAAAAACATAAACACCCATTTCGGAACAGCATGCTATGTCACCAAAAACATCCTCGCAATCATAATAATTGAATAACTTTGTATGTTTTTCAAATTGTTTAACCTCCAGGTGCATTTTTAATTCCGTTCCTTGTCATGGTCGTGATTGAGGGTGCTCCCCTCCTGCTCATTGAACTTGGGATTGGACAAAGACTTCGTACGGGGTCACTTGGTGCTTGGAACATGATTCATCCTGGGATTGGTGGAATTGGGATTGCGAGTACAATTGTTGCCTTCCTCGTGGGTCTATACTACAATGTTATAATTTCATGGTGCATATTCTTCCTCTTCAACTCTTTCCAGGTAAGAAAGTTCAAACAGAAGAGACTGGAATAATTATAACATCTAGTCATTACCACTAGTCTCTAATTTATGTTTGGATATTATTGTATTTCCCAGAGTACTCTTCCATGGAAATTTTGTCCAATGGAGCTATTTAATGGGACCTTGATACCTGTCCAGGAATGTGACAGATCATCAGAAACTGCTTACTTTTGGTACAGGAAAGCCCTGGATGTGTCCCCAAGTATTGAGGAATCTGGTGGGATCAAATGGTGGATGCTTTTGTGCTTAGCTGCTTCCTGGATCATCATTTACTTTATTATTATGCGAGGGATCCAATCATCTGGAAAAGTAATAATAATAATAATGTCCATTCATAATAAAGGTCAAATAGAAAACAAATGGGTACAATTGAACTAGAGAGCAATGAAATTTCATTTTCTAATTTATTTTCCAGGTTGTGTACTTTACAGCATTGTTCCCATACGTGGTCCTAACAATTTTCTTTGTTCGTGGAGTTACGCTCAAAGGGGCTGGAGCCGGACTACTTCACATGTATACACCGAAGGTAAGTTTTACCAAATGGTTAAAAGGATGTCCCTGTAAAGGCCCTGAAGTCATGGCTTTTTCATTGAATTGAACGGAAAAGCATTTTTTCAGTTCTTATTAAAAGTCCCTTGTTGGAGGCAACTACATTTTTTCTTGAATTTGGGGGTAATTTGATAAAATGACATCCTGGAGTTCCGGATCATCCAAATGAACCCAATTCACTTAAGTTAACCTTGTTATGCGTGACCTTGCACGTTGCACTTGCATTCAACAACTCAAGGAAATGATAAATTTCAATGAGTACCATTGATTCTTGTACACTTTTATCAAATTCCAACTAAAAGGTGCATCGCATACTCATTTCCGACAACATCAATTAATTAAATCAAATTCCATTTAGATGGACAAATTGATGAATCCTGGGGTATGGTTGGATGCGGCCACACAAGTTTTCTACTCCTTTGGTCTTGCATTTGGCTCCTTGATTGCTTTTGGCTCTTACAATAAACCTCGGAATAATTGTGTCAAGGACGTGATATTTATCACGTGTACAAATGTTCTCACAGCGCTTTACGCCTCCATTGTCATCTTCTCTGTCCTTGGGTTCAAGGCTGGTGTCGTCCATGATCGGTGTATTCTCCAGTAAGTAAACTTTTCATTTTTTTGTTGCAATCCAGGCTCCTCCGGGTGGGTTTCAGGATCCATTTTCATTTAATTTATTTTGGGGCTTATAACCACACATGATGGAAAAAAGAAAAATTTAAGGTTTGTGGGTACCATTTCCTTCCATTTCAAAGTTTTCCATTATTATTGCAAAAGTTGTTGGAAATGGAAACCTGGAAGGAAATGAAAGTGAAAGTGCAAGGCACTTTTTGGTTTGTTTATTTAGTTTTCTCTTACTTTTCCTTTTCCCCTTGAGATTTCATGTTCAATTTGTGTAAATATAAATCTGAGGTTGAGTTGTTTGTAAGGTATATATGAGTTAAAGCTGGGATATCTGAGATGAGATTTACTGGTTTGGCCTCAGCTGGAGACAATTAGCAAGTTTCATTCAATAGCTTGACATGTTATTTCACTCCCAATTCCCGAAGGTCTTAAGATCTGTTGTAAGAATCAATAATCAAACGCATTTAAATATTTTTGGAGGCCGTGATGAATGTCTAAATAATACTCATACGCGGGAGTGCCCTCTAATAAGCAAGCTAAAAAGGAGGAAAATAAAAAATAGAGTAAAAGTTTCCTTGTTAAATTTCGATACAAGATACAACCAACTTTTGAGTGAAATGAAGAAAGTTTCGGCGAAAGGAAATGATTATTAAGAAATTGCGTCGTAGGTGACAGTTTTAGACCGATCACCCGATCGTCTTATGTGATCACGCTGTCTGTCCGTGTGTGTGTCTGTGTGTCTGTATCACGGAAGCTATCATTTTCCATTCATTTTTGCTTCCGTGGTAAATACCGATTTTCATTTG
>JAQIYE010000044.1:0-20583 GCA_034699765.1 Xenyllodes armatus
ATGTTTCGCGCAATTGTTAGTAGCTCAAGCAAAAGCCACTTAAGATCCGGTAACTATAGAAGACTTGGCAACGTAGCATCAGAACATAAAGGATGGAAGGTGGATGGGTGTAAAATTAGTGAGAACGTGGCCGGCAGACCCAAAATTTTTCCCTCCCCCATAATAAATGTGGGATCTTTCATCTTTCCTCATTTTATTCCAAGATATTTGATTGAGTTTCGGAAATATATTTAAAATCAAAGTCACTTCTACTGACCCTAAATAAGTTTGGATTCTGATTCTGGTCTGGAGGATTCTACACAAGGTTAATAGATTATAGTTATAGCTCTTCAAAATTTCATCCTTAAAAAATAAATAACTGAGAAAAATGGAAATGTGGTTTTTCTAATAATGATTATACTAATTATGAGTTATTTGACAATTTCTTGGATCTTTTGTCTTTTGTAGGTAAGGCCTCTCTGATAAGGCCTTTCTGGATATTTTAAGAATTAGGCCTTCAAAAACGTAGAGATCCAACTCCAATCAATCCTCCATACTTCTTCTTGTCCTTGACCTGGCCTTGGATAATCATTTCAAAGCATCAAAGGTCAAAGTAAGTTCCTTATTTTGTACACTGACTTATAAAGGTCAACGGTAACATTCAAAGGCACATAGCCCAGCTCAGAATGATTTATTTTATGATATAACATGTTGAGGCAAGGCAACACGTGTCCGTCACGTGTTGTGTCATGTCAAGTCCCTTGTTTCAATGTGCCCCAATTTGATATTAAAACTTTTTTTAGTTAACTCTTTTTGACTGTTGAATTTGTTCTAATTTTACAGAAGGATTAATTGATCAAACATCAGTCTTCTTGATTTTGAAAAATGGGCTCAAAAAGGAAAGGAAAGAAAGAAGAAGAAGTGGCTATACCCAAAAAGGGGACACTTAAAAAGAAAGCTGAAAAAAATCGAGCTACTGCTCGACCACCACCACCTCGTCCTGGCTCAACATCACCTGAGGGTCCTCGAGTATCAAAACGAGTAAAAGTCCAGACCACCCTGTACCAGTGTCCCGAGTCAATCTCTACAATTTTGAAACGTGTGGGTACATTTGAGCCGCCTCATCAGTCCTCCGCTGCTGCTACTACTACCATCAAAGGTGCCTCCAGCTCTGCTGGAAGAAATGATACTGTCCCATTTCGTGTGGAATCAAAGAAAATTGCAAAAGTCAAGGTCGGGACTACTAGTAGTAAGAAAGCCAAGTCTGGTCCTTCAGGTGCTCCTGAAACAAAGTCTATCCCGTCCGCATTGTCAAATTCTAGTACAAGAGCTAAAAGTTCCAAAAGAGAAAAGCCCAGTGCTGATGATCCTGGCATTAGTCAACCTTCAAAAAAGAAGTCAAAAGCAGTCAAGCCTACAAGTACTGCTTCCTGCACTGAGGTCAAAAAGTCGAGTAAATCTTCAGATGATAATCCCAACAAGATATCTAAAGTCAAGGAAAATGGTGTCCCTGAGTCTGGACAAGAAGGTACAGTTGGTGTGGCCCCTCCTGTCATCATGGATCTAGAACCGTCGAGTGAAGGTCAATCTCCTGACCCGAGTTAGAGTTTATCTAAATATTTAGAAGTACATAAGACCAGTTCTTAACACATTCTAATTATCAAATTTTTCTTATTTTTATCTATTGTAAGGTATGAACTTGTTACATGAAACATGTACCTCTAGACCCTCAGCCGCCCTTCTAACAAAGTTGAAATTACTCTTGGATTCCCATCACGTTGATGTTAATGTGAAGAAGGAATTTAGTCTAAATAACCCTGTAAGAAAATATTTATATATGATTCATTATATTAATTTACATTAATCTCTCGAAGGTTTATTGTTCGACGATTTTGATAATGTTTTGGACTTCTTTTAGCTTCATCATCTGGTAATGACTGAATTCGATGCTCAGAGTTGGTACTCACTTGGGGATGAGGAGAAAGAGGTTAGAGAACTACTGAACTATATATTTAACTAACTCGTCGGGTTTTTTGAATAATGCCATCACTATTACCATTTCTAATTCTTATTTATTTATTACTCCATTACAGAATCAAAAGTATTTATTCCAAGCCGTGGAACTTCTCCTGAGTAGAGGTTGCGATTCAAAGGCTCAAAACATCAATAAAGATTCTCCAGTTCTCCTTGCAGCTAGACTTGGCGTGTTCGAGTTGTTAAACAAACTCTTGGGCATGGGAGTCCCCATCCAAGAAGAATCAAACATCGATGGGAATACATTCCTTCATTACATCGTCCCACATGCTGGAAAACCAGGGGCAGAGGCGGTTTACAAATTTGAGGGGGAAGGAGGTTGTGTGAGGGCTTCAATGGTCAAAATGGCATCAGTTGTAAATTCTGCCGGATTCACGCCACTTCTCTCTGCCCTCTCCCTCCTTAAGAAGAGGCCAACAGGGGATGAGGATGAGGAAAGTTCCGAGGAGTCAAAGCGGGTCCTGAACTTTTTTCAATTCCTCATAAATGAGTTGGGTTCAGATGTGAATGGAGCTACTGGTAACAAAGAGAAAGTCCCTGTGATTCATTTTGCAGTCACCTCAGATTATGTTGCCGAAATCCTCACACTTCTCATTCAGAAAGGTGCAAATTTGGAAGCTCCAAACTCAGAAGGAGAGACTCCACTAGTTGTGGCAATCAAAAATTCCGATCAAGTCCCTGCTGAAGCCCTTCTTCGTGCTGGAGCGGATCCAAATCTACGAATTGGTCCAAATAAACTTTCTCTTCTCCTCTATCATGTTGAAAAAGAAGTCAAATCCTTTAAACTTGTCCCACTCCTCCTGAACAAATCCAGAAATCCTGGTGAGTCACATCCAGTCACAAAGGATCGAGTGGCTCATTACCTTGCTCGAAGACCATCTTTTCCATGGGCAGTAGAATCCCTTCGAGCTCTCATCCGTATCAACAAATTAGATGCTGGAAGATCAAACCAAGATGGAATGACCCCACTTCATATATCTGTAAGAGCACGGGGTGGAGAAACAGATGTAATTTATGAATTTGAAGAAGTTCTACTCTTAGAGGCTGGGTGTCCAATGGCCTGTGCAGACTTCCTGGGTCGTAATCCACTTCATTATGCTTTTATCCCTCCTAATCCTGGAGGGTCAAGGATCAATCGTAGTAACAGACGAAATCAAAATGAGCTCAAGTCCTCTGCCATGGATCCAATTGAACTTGTATCAATCCTTGTGAGAGTAATGAAGGAGTCAAATCTGTCCCCGTTCATAAGAGCCGTTGACAAGTGGGGAAGGACTCCTCTACATTATGCATCTCGAGTCGGAGCAACAATTTCTACATCCTTCCTCATCTCTGAGTCTAAGAGGGAACTTGACCTTTCGGATCGACAAGGGAATAGTCCATTTGGATTAGCTGTTTTTCATGGACATGAGGCTTGTGCTCTTCATTTTCAACAGATGGGAGCAAATTTTATGGCAAGTCTCAATTGTCTGGCCGCCAAGGATGGGGATGAAGTTGATGAACGTCCCAACACTAATCCATGGGTCTGGCGACCGAAGGTTGAAGAAGAAGAAGAGAGGATTCGTCTGGAGAAGATCCAAGGGAAAATCCCAATCCTTCAACAAGTCGTATCAAATAACTGGGAAGGGATCCTACACCTCATCCTTGAGAAATTAAGGGGATCTGGACAAGGGAGTGGTCCAGTGATTGGAGCAGCCATTAAAACATCACGACTCAATTTGGCACTCAAATTAATTAATCGAGCAAAGTCAGCAAGGGAATTAAGTTTTGGTGACAAGTCATTGGTTCATCTTCTAGCATCCAGTATCAAGCCTAAATCTAAGGTTGATCCTGAGATTCAGCTAAAAACTTTTGAGGCACTGGTGGGAAAGGGACTTAAGGCTGAGGAGGAGGACGAGGTCAAGTCCACCCCACTCATTTATGCTGCTCTCAATCATAATCACCATTTATGTGATTTGATCCTCAGGAGCCTTCCAAAGGAAATGTCTTTAAAGGTCTTGGCTGTTCCGGATCATTATGGACGTACTCCATTCTCAGCCGTATTTTGGTCCATCAGGAGAAGTTCCATGCCTCCAGAAATGAGAAATTGGGCCTCAGATATTCATGATTCTGGAGTTCGAATTAATCTCACGACCCTGTATCCACTCAAGTTGTCTTATTTCCCTGGGGTCAGGTATTTGGCTAAGGAAGAACGACCAAGTCCATCCAACTCAAAATATTCTCCATTGATTGTGAGTATTATATATGGGAATTATGAAGTTGCGAAATGGTTGTTGACCCTTCAAAGAATCGATCCTAATTTCCTGGACAGTGATGGACGGACCCCAATCATGCACGCTGTTCGATTGGTAGGTTGACCTTGACCTTGTGACCGATTACTTTACTTTGATTATTTTTATTTGTACTTTTAATTAACTATTTTATTAATTTCAGAATGACATCAAAATGGTGAAGCTCCTCTTGGCTCCACGGACCTACAATCCCTCAAAGGATAAGGATCCTTGGTACAATGGAATCGAAATCAACTTGGAAGAGCCATCAAGGATAAAATTTAATATCAAGGACAAGGAGGGCTGGAATGTTCTGGATCATATTGTTTGTCCACTGGACTCTACTTTTAGTTACTTTCATTCTGAAAAAATCCTTCGTCTCTTGAGTTCCGTTGCAGCCTTTAAATCTGATGGCTCAATTTTTGATGGTCCAGTTCAACGTGCTTATGGACTAAGGAGAGGGCCTCTCTTAACTGTCCTTCAAGAACTTACAGGCAACCCAACATACAAGGGTTTTGCTACCCCACCCCCATATGGAGTATTTCCAAAAATTGGATCACATGAGTTTCCTCCTGACCTTATCTCAGCTCAACCTCCAGACTGGGCTGGAGATAGTGAGAAAATGGCACAAGAATTAATTCAAGGCCTACAGCCTTCTGAGGACCTAAATCAAGAGTTCAAAGTCAAGCCGGATCCTCTAATTGAAGACCATGAGAAGTTTGAGGTCATGGTTGACCCTGAGTTGGGGATTCCATTTGATGTTGTTCTCACAAAAGTGGATGTAAGCTATGGGATCTATGGTCTATACAACTTCTACAAAATACAACTTGTCGCCCAACCTTCTGGACAACAATTGGTCCTTCTCTTTACTCAATGGGGTCGTGTAGGGGATCAGGGTCAATATCAAAAGACCCCATTCCCATCCCAGGAGGAAGCAATAAAAGAGTACAAGAAAATTTTTAAGGCCAAAACTGGAAATGCCTGGGAATGTGTTAAAACTTTTAACCCAATTAGCAAAAGGTATCGACTCGTTAATAAGGAACTGAAGATTCCAAAGAGAGCCATAGAGGCCAAGGTGAACTTTGACCTTTTTGATGTGGGATCAGAAGAGGTACGAAAAAGAAAGTCTCGTGTTCCTCCACCAATCCTTGAACTTCTTGGATCCTTGAGTTCAGCTCATAAGGAAGAGTCCAAGATCCGAATTGGGTCATGGAGAGCCTCATCATTTATGCAACATCTTCCATTTGGACTCTTGAATGAGGAAGTTCTACGAAAAGGTCAGTGTATGAGTCAGGCTCAATTCATATTGAGTTTATTCTAACGGAACAACTTTTAACTTTATATTTCAGGTGAGGATTTACTTAAACGGATTCGTGAACTGATCCGGGTCCGGGAACAGGCAGATCAAAAGAGGGAAGAACTTCCTAAAGATGACCTCACAAAGAATTACGAATCCATTGTTGAGTTGAGCGAGGAATTTTATGGCCTTATCCCAGTCTATGGCTTTGCCTCTGAAAAATTGAGCCCAATGTTTACTTCAGATCAACTTTATGAAAAGGAACTTGTGATTCATGGACTTTTACATTTAAAATTTGCCCATCAAGTCCTTCTTGGAGCTCAATACTACAATCAACTTCAAACTGGAGTTGATTCTGACCCTGACCCCTTTGCATATATTCTCAGAGCACTGGGAACAAGGCTTCAACTCCTTCAGCCCTCTGGAGTGGAATCACAGTTGGTTCTTCAATACTTGACAAATACTGGAGAAAAGAAGAATCCTAGGATCCAAGGGATCTATAAAATTGAAAGGCCTGGGGAAGAGGAAGGATTAGAGGCTTCTGGGATTGGAAATCGTTGGCTCTTATGGCATGGAGCTGGAGCTGTGAATATTCTCTCAATTTTAAAATATGGACTTCAAGTTGTTCCTCTTGGAGCTAATATTAATGGGCATTTATTTGGGAAGGTGAGATGTGATATTAAACTGATGGAGATTGAAATGTCAATGTATTTTGTTGTGTGCAGTGTTATTTATGGCATGTTTTTGTAGGGGATCTATTTCTCGGATATGTTTTCAAAAAGTGAACATTATTGTGGGGAAGGACTCCAAGGGGAGAAGTACATGTTTCTTTGTGAAGTTGCCCTTGGAAAGGTGAAGCCTATTACTGTTTCAGCATCAAATGCTTTTGGAGGTTCCAGTAAATCGGATACGGAACTGATCTCTGGTTTTGATAGTCTCCTTACGTCAGATTCTCATTACCGACCGGATCCTGGGACCACAGTTTATTGGAAAGGTAAACAAAAAGATTTGAGCTCAAAAAAATTAGAACCTTAATCCTTCAAAATTTCACTTTATTCACTGATATTAATATCCCTCGTCATTATTCGTCACAGGTCGAATAGTTCCACTGGGAAAACGCACCGAGAATGTTCTACCTGAAGGTCAATCGCATGGCCTCGAGTACAATGAGTACATTGTTTTTAAACCAACTCAAGTGTGCCTTCGGTACTTGGTTAAATTTGGAGGAACCGGGTCAAAGTTGACTCCAACTGGAGGGCCTGTGGATGATGAAATGGAGGAAGATGATGATGACGGTGAGGATGAGGATAACAATGGAAGCGATGAAGGATCAACTTAGTATTTTTTCATAAATATAGTAAGGTTTTGATTTTCGACTTTTTGAGTTTTTACACTAAATTCATGTCAAATAAGTCCCATCCACTGTAATTTTTTTGTTTAACAGTTTAAATTAAATCTATGTGGACTTCGCAAATCCACCTTCGTTAATGAACAGAGTTAAATATTTACATGCACTTTTGCATCTTCTAGAGTTCGAAAAGTTAGTTACACAACTAAATACTTCTGAATCATTATCGTCTCAAGAAATGAAATCGGCATTATGATTGAGAAGTTCTTCAATTGTATGAAAATGGTATGAAGAATCTATTGTGCTTTCAACCTCTTGAGTTATCTAAACATATAGTAATTAAGGAAATATATTTTAATCGACAAATAACACGTTAATTCAATTTTTGGTCATTCAAAAATTCTAAACTTTTTTGTTTACCCTTTTATTAAGTTTACATTATCAAAGTTTTGGAACTAAAAGAAGAGAATATATTCTTTGGAAATGGGAATAAAGCTATTTTTTACTTTGAAAATATTGGGTATATGTTGAGCAAATTTTAAGATACACAAAGTAGAAAATGGGATTGTAGTAGTAGCACCACTGATATTCCTGAAGTTCTCACAGTTTCGAAGAGGTGGCTTTGGAAATTTGTGTTTGAAACTCCCTAAGTTTCATGGCAAGTCCCATATTTCCTTTGATCTTGAGTTTACCCTGGAAGAAAGCTTTCTGAGCATTTAAAGTTCCAGCCATTAAGTCATGTAAATCAGCATCACTAGCTGAAAGCGTCACATCAGGTGTGCCTGAAATATTCAAATGCAAGGAGTCAAAATGTAAGATTCGGGTACAATACAATAATTGGAATATTAATGAATTTCTTAATTTCGGGTACAATACAATAATTGGAATATTAATGAATTTCTTAATTTTGGTTTGACGTAGAATGAAAGAAAGATATTGAAATGTTGAAAACGATGTAAACTCAGGCTTGATCGTTTAAACTTTAACTCACCTGTGCCTTCAAACTGAACGTTTCCATTGCCATTTTTCACGTCGACAATCCAGAAAGCTTCTTTGCCATTAGGCCCTCCGTTGACCTAAAATCACAAGCACAAAAAAAATAATATTTTAATCCGCAACATTTTATATACCTATGGGTTTTATGGCAATAGGCAATATTTGAGCAAAAATTATAATCATAACGTCTAAAATCCTGGTGTTGAAAAATCTCGAATTGAGAAATATCAACTGTATTCCTATTTCTACAATAGAATACCTTAAAGCAAAAGATTCCATTAATTTTTTTGACCAACGGTCCTCCTTCAGTTTCGAGAATCGCTCCCAACATTCTAAACACCGGTGCACATTTGAACCCGCTACCAGGCTCATTTTCCTCCTCCTTCACGGTCATATTAAAATTATTAGAAGCCACGTGTCTAAAGCAACCAATAGAAAAATCACCGATTAGTAAACAAAATTGTGAAAAACACGAAAAACATCACAACAATTTTCATTGTTTTGAAGCTTACAGATTCCTTCGTTGCTCCTGAACAGTTTGCGAAGAGCCTGAGCTTGGACCAGCGGCAGCCGATGGGAATCCTAGTTGATATAAAGCAACAACAACGGCACCCCCAAGACCTAAATTATGCTGGAGACCTAATCGAGCACCTGGAACCTGTCGTTCACCAGCTTCCCCACGAAGTTGCCAGCACAATTCTGCACACTGAGCAAGTCCTACAAATAATAAAAAATCAAGAGTTCATATTATTATAACATTTTAATTACGAATCGATACTTTCCTTGAAATACACACTAATGAGAACCGGAAATCAAATTGATTGGCTTTTCTTTAAAAGAATATCCTCTAATTTGGAATGGAAGAAAGTTATTAGCCCACTTATTAGCGCTAGCCCCTACTCACTAGGTAAACGACTCTCGTCAAATCAGAATAAAACTAATTTTAAGTCCTATTTTCTTTCAGGCCCTTAGCCCAACCTAATGAAGTTATTCTCATTCTGTTCAACTAACTGGCCTGAGAACTTTGCTAATTCCCATCCCATAGCCAATAAACAAAATGGCAACTTGCAATAGTGAAAGTAACAAAATCACAATAGAGAATAAGACAGGAAAGAACAATAAAAACCAATAAAAACCCTTATAGCATAGACGGTATTTAAATGAGTCCGCGGAATCCCTCATTCCAAAGATCTGCCCTTTGTCTTTTTTGTCTTAAAAATTTTAAAACAAATATTTAATAAAAATAGTTTGAGTAAATTACCAAAAATCAGTCTTGAAAATTTCGATCTTCTTGTATAATAATGAACTCCACGAAGCCAAAATGTCAAAATGATTTTAAAAAAATATTTGTAAATTAAAAAGTTCCAATGGAAACTTGAAAAAGAAGGATATCAAACAGAGAATTTAATAAGACTGATGAGATCATTTGAAGCAAAACGCTAATGATTCTTCGAGCAACAATATAAAAATCAAGCTTTGGAAACTGGGAATTGTAAATGGATGTAATTTAATGTAAAGTTGGAGCTTGTACTTTGTTCATTTCTATATACCTTTTACTCTCATTAAAACCTGTTTTCTGACATTAGGCTGCATCCATATAAAAATCACGGCGATGATGTGAATTTAACATTAGTTTACTATGTTAAATGTAAAGCAATCAACCCAATAGAAACCAAAGCTTTTTATAATTTTTTGACTAGCAAAAAATTCTCATGGAATACAAATAAGTGGAAGGGCTTTTTAGGTCTTCATTTTTATAACAATGCATTTTGAGGCTCATAATACCTCCTAACTCTCTTGAAGTTTGGATTGCAGGTACTTTAGAGGTAATCTTACAAAAAGTTACCAAGAATTGCGCAATGATGAAAACCTTTTTTGAGTTAGGTCAAACTTGTTTTTCAGATACCACTTTATACATATTTTTGTTCCACTTTCAACGGTTATAACATTAACTGTTAACTAATGAGAAGATCCATCATCCCATAAACGCCAAATAAATGGAACAAAACAAATCACGAAAATAAATAAATACTGCATGAATTCTATGAACGTAACCGTTTTTAGAAGGATGTACTGTAGATCATGATTATTAGCAGTGATTGAAACCTACCATAATATCTGTCTAAACGTTATCCGATTTTGAATTAATAATTCAAATTAGATTAAATATCAAGTTTTCCTAAAGCCAAAAACATGAGTATACAATTTAGAATTACAACACCAAAGATGCGAGGGTCACATGGATAAGTGATTATGATTAAATACCAGGAAGAAATACATTTAAAAAAAGAGTAAGCTCACCTGTTGCACCAAGGGGATGACCTTTGGAAATCAGACCTCCCGATGGATTTACGACGAATTTCCCTCCATATGTATTGTCCCCTTTATCAATAAACGCCCCAGCCTGACCCTCTGGACAAAGTCCCAGAGCCTCATACGTTATAAGTTCATTCGCAGAGAAACAGTCATGAAGCTCAACAACGTCTACTTCATCAATCCGGCGACCCGTTTTGTCAAGCACACGGGCTGCTGCAGTTTTCGTCATGTCGTATCCAACAAGCTTTCTAAGACTGGAATCTGAAAATGTTGTAGGTAGATCCGTTACCAATTCCATTCCAAGAATTTCCACAGCATTCTTTTCCAAATGATGTGTACGAACAAAGTCCTCAGAGGCAACAATAGCAGCAGCGGCTCCATCCGAAGTCGGACAACATTGTAATTTTGTCAAGGGGGTATGAACTTGTGGAGCATTTAAAATTTCTTCCAGAGTTCTTGTGACTCTAAACTGAGAATTTGGATTTCTAACTCCGTTATTATGATTCTTGAGAGCAATTTTTGCAAAATGTTCTAGTTTGGTCCCGTACTTTTGCATATGTTCGGCTCCAGCGTTAGCAAAGAGTTGAGCCGCAACTGGAGCCTGTAAAGAGTTTTTAAAATACAAGATATATTTATCACCCGCTTTGTATGTGTTTCATCACTTAAATTGATGGAAGTGCAATAAGTCGAATTCTATTTTACATTCAACCCACCGTAGTGAATCCAGCGATCGTTGCCATTGCCTCTACATGCTTGTCCATTGGATTAGTCTTATTAGGAAACACAGTCCCTAGAGAGCCTTTCTCCATCTTGTCAAACCCCAGGGCTAAAACACAATTGGATTGAGAACCGGAAACCATCTGTTTAGCTAAATGTAGAGCAGAGGATCCAGTTGCACAATTGTTGTTGACATTATAAATGGGGATCCCAGTCATTCCAAGACCATATAAAGCTCGTTGTCCACATGTTGAGTCCCCTGAAAATCAAGTGATCAAATTCAAGCAATTATTGCATGTTTCAATTTCTGATTTCCAATGGACTACCTTTGTGATTAAATAAAATATATACTATAATTTTGGGTCATCTTTATTTAAGAAATAATTAATTATTACCATAAACATATCCAACACACGCTTGTTCAACATCATTATAATTAATACGAGCATCAGATAGTGCACGCGTTACTGCTTCTTGAGCCATTTCTGGCCAATCTGCCCCTTGTCCAGGTTTCGTAAACTGAAATTGAAAACAAAGACCGACAATATTTTAATGGTAATCACCTCATATATACATTCTTAAGCCAAATTAAAAATTTTAGGAAAACCAATTCTTTAAGCAAAGAAAAGTGACTTCCAAAATTTCATATCTACAAATTTTTTTAAATACTTTACCTTAGTCATCCCAACTCCAATAACATAAACACGTTTCAAGACCTTGGATGCCATTTTGTCAAAAAAAAATTCCCAAGTATTTTTGTCCAAATTAAAGAGTTTAGAAAATCAAAGAAAACTCTTCTTTTTTTGTTTAAATGCTTTTGTGAACAGAAGATATGTGATGGCCTATTTCAAACTAAAGATTCTTAAAAATTTGAAAAACCAACAGCTCATAAAAAAACTAATGCAGCACAACTTGTTTACTTAATTATAATTAAGTTCTAAATGTGGAATGTATGTGTCAATCCTCCTCTTGTGATTCGTGTAGAATGAAGAGGGATGCTAAGAAAACATGTGTGTCTGTAATATATTAAGATCTTAATACAAGAAAATACTCAAGAAAAGTCTCACAATTTCATGTTTTTGAAGGTGAATGACATCCACATGCAAAACTTCCCTTGTAACTTGTTATACTTTGCTATGTTGTAGGCGTATGCATATATATTAAATATGATACACCTCCCCGACCTGACCTTATTAATGAGTTTTTCTTTTTTACTTGTTCTCATTTATTAACTATTCCCATCCTAATGAAATTTCATTAAAAAATGTATACAAAAATGTACATTGGTTTGTTTACAATTTCCCATATTCCGGTTTATTAAGTAAGACTTTTCTCTTTGTTATTTTGAGATTATGCGTTTCGGAAAAGGTTTTTTCAAAAGTCCCTTGGGATGGATGGCTGGATGAAATGGAATTTCCTGTGTACATAAAAATTAACATGTGACCTGGCTGGCATGTGGTTTTTCATTTGTTTCTATGTTCCATGATAATCGTCTAGCCTTTTCTTTGTGTCCCGTCTCGATCTTTTTTTCTTTGATAATTTACATATAAAGTTCAATTCGGGAAAGAACTCCTTGCTTTCCCTGCCATGAGCATACACGTTATATTATAATGCCCGGGTTTTACCACCCAGACCCGAAGAATGAACCGGGAAATCATGTATTTGAGGAGACCCAACAAAATCGATGAGATGAGTATGTACCTTTCAAATGAAAGGTCTCTGACTGAATCTGAGAATCATATTCAAAAACTTTGACCTCCCAGAATAACCGCGATAAAGTCGAGTATCGAGTAAGAGGTTATGTGAAAGTACTTACTTACACATGCCCGTGTCCCTTCATAAGGAAGGCGTCAAAAGCCCGCCTCCTTTTAAATAATTATGTAAAATCCCATATTAACAATAGCCATTACATGAAATCAATTAAACTTTTTATCATCAGCGCGTCATGTATAATGTCAAAATCAGTACAATTTTGAGACTAAAAGCAATCGAGCCGTTTCTTAAAATTTCTTTTAGAAGCAACGAACAATATAGTGCAAAGTAAGACAACGGGTCTATGCATATGAACAAACGCTTAACTTGCCGAACACGAACAGACAGACAGACAGACATATCCGTTTTTTTGCTCTGGGCTAAAAACGTATTAGCTACCACATACATACGCATACAAAATTTAAGAGAACCTTATTTCGGTTTTTTCTTTTGTACTAAACTAACAGGAATGAGAGAGAACCCCCATCATAATGTACTCCTCCGCCTCCTCCTCAACATTAGCAAAAACACTCCTCTAACTCCTATAACCATCCATTAACCCCACGACATATAAAGAAGCGTTTAGATGGCTGATGGGAACCTAAGTTGTAGCAGTATAAGCCCAAAAAAATGACAGTTTCATTCAATCAAAATCAAACTATCATCATCATCAAACTCAAATCCTCCCTCTTCTAAACCAAATGAATCAACCTTTGACCTTCATAAACTGATCCTTTTCAACTAAAACCCTGGGATTTCATGGGACTTTGAGATGCTTTTTCGGATCTATTTGATCAAAAATGCTTTCTCTTTAACATAGATGAAGAGGATATAGTTTATATACGGGACGACGGAGA
The DNA here is from genome assembly GCA_034699765.1 of Xenyllodes armatus. Classification (NCBI taxonomy): domain Eukaryota; kingdom Metazoa; phylum Arthropoda; class Collembola; order Poduromorpha; family Odontellidae; genus Xenyllodes; species Xenyllodes armatus. Next base: position 13,564 of record JAQIYE010000044.1, read on the forward strand.
GCTATGGGACGGGCCTCTTATGTCTGATTCAACCCTAAAAAAAGTTAAGGAATGAAGCATCATCATACAATAATATCCCATCCCATGCCAATTGCCAATTGTTTATACATTCTCACCTTATTACTAAATACATTGCATTTAAAACCATTTTTCTGACTTAAAATACATACAAATAATAAATACCTCCTTTTTTTCAAGAAATTAGTAATGGCATTCAAATAATAAAAACAATAAATAAATTCATCAGAATAATTAATATTAGGAGGTATGACCAATTTAAGGGAAAATTATCCCTCAAGTTCTTCAATGAAGTAACTAACATGCAGGAATTTACACAAAAAGAAGTAAAAATTACAAATTAGAACATTAAGGATTAAGGAATTGAGAAAAATGAAAATTTTGAAGGTCCATGTTTTTGCTGGAAGGGTAACCAAGTATGGAGTTTACTCATTAAAATACAGAACTAAGGTAGGAAGCAGCTAAAAAAATGTCTATGTCAGCAAGAGGTCAAATCAAAGTTTCGGAAAGGTCAAGTCCCCACAAGGAACAAAGGCCAAAGAAGTTCAATGAGAAATTTGTGTTAGAGAATTGGATACAATTGGTGGAATACAACATGCAAAGCCCAGTTTCAGTCGAGACAAAGAGACAACAAAGGAGTCCCTGACCTCATGAGAGACGCCAGTCACGAGTGAGTGCCCAGCTATCTATTCAAACCAAGTCCAATGAATGGATGGAATGGATTCTCATGTGACCCGTGGCCAATGACCCCTCATCCAGAGTCATAGCATTCTATTACGAGTCATTAAAAGGAACAAAGGAAAGGACAATTTTGTGCTTCTTTGTAAACTGTGACTGGACATTTTCAGTCAGTTGTTAGTTTATGATTGATTTGAACCAATTAAGTTTCCAGTAACATTTAAATTAGTAAGTGGTTGGAATTGGAAGAAGAATCTATACAGATTGAGTCCAAAATGAATGGAGAAGTCCCAAGTGTACCCATCACCACCCTTGCCGGTGTGTCAAGTCTGGTGGATTGTAAGTATTTATGACTGTGATTATGAAATGATGCGTTGCGATTAATTATTAAATCGACACGGCTCATATGAAATACAATAAAGTTGCAGTTGGCAGTGATCACAAAACACAAAACAAAGATGCTCAATCAGTCCATTTCGACTTTGTTCGATTGACGTCACGTCAAATGTTTTATCCGAATCCAAACCCCTCAGGTTCCGGTTCTATAGCGAAAATTTCCAAGCCCATCACGGTTTGGCTTGCTATTCCAGGGTATAAAAGGGGTCCCGTGTTACAACTTAAAGTTTACGAAATATGCAATACTTGAAAAGGGGGTAAATCGATCTTCCTGTTCCTCCCCTCACTCCAGGGTAGTTTAACCTTAATGCCTAATTGTAAGCCCGATCCCGAATTTTTGTCGCGCTTTGCACGATATGACAAGACAATTAATATTTTGATAAAAGTATCCGAACGACGCCTTTAAAATGTCATCTTTGGGAAGATAAAACTTACTTAGGAGAAGGGTCCTGCAGAGGCCCGAGTGAAGGATCATTTATCCGACAGTTGAATAATCGAAGAACGTTTTCGTTTTAGCACTTTTAATTAGCTCTAGCATTTGGCTCATCGTTATCATACTTAATTATATGGGCCAAGGTCAGACTTGAACGCTCGAAAAAACCGAAAGTCCGGTAAAAACAGATCAAACTCTGTCTCAAGTGAAACATTGAATTTGACTCAACATGTCGATAGATCGGTCGAAATTATTTGATGACATTTGGATGAGTGGATCAAGTGGATGATTCCCATGCATAGGGCTAAAACTTTAAAAAGGGACATCTGCTTCTTAAAATTTAGCATGATAATAATACGATACGATTAAATTAAATATTCCATCTCAATCCCAATTTGCTTCTACAAATTTTCGCATTTGTTAAAAATGGCAGTCCTTACCTGACCCACTAACTATCATAATAAGATTCAAAATTCATGTTTTTACTCCGTTATGGATTATGGAGTTCTTGAGGGATTGATTGATGGATAAGTAGATATATGAAATTTTTTGACTAGACTGAATCACTGACCTGTGCGTCTAAACCATGCCGATCAAAATTGTTTAGTTTAAGCTTAAAGTACATTTAAGTTGACCTTGTCTAATTATTTTTATCAATCAATCAATTATGTATTTATTGATATGCCCCCTCGGGCCTTTCAAAAATTATTTTTAAAGGAACGATACCTTTTTATGCGCCTACAATAATACATTATGTTCGATTTTTCAGTACTTCCAGAGATGCCCCTTCCTTCACCACTCCCTCAAACCCTCAGTAACAAATCCTTGTTGTTTCATCCTCGGGTCGCTGAAGAGGCCCAAAGACTTCTCTACGTCAATGATGACAATCTCACTCCACAACTTATATACTCTTTGAGTCAAACGTCATCCAGGCACATGTAAGCTACGAAAAACGTTCAAACTATTTAGTCAACGTATTTCACCACTAATTTTATTGGGGGCAGGGCTTGATTGTCATTTAGGCTGTCAATGAAAGATTAAGAAAATTCGTATGTGTTGTACTATATAATTTTTAGTGATCTGAAGGATCCCTACAGCGAAATACCTCCAGACTCACAAAACGTTCCTGCTCTTCTTAGTGGAATTCTTATGCGAAAACCGGAGGTCTTCAAAGGAAAACATGGTATGTTGATCAGTATATTGCAATGGATCTAATCGAATAATTCTGTTAGACCCAAAAACAAATTTCTTAGCGAAAATGTGCATCATTTTTTCCATAGAGCGTACAATGTCAGATTGGACAAATCATCCAACTGGTGAAGTTAGTCAACATTTGTACAACTTAAACAACATGGTGCCTTCTGGTATGATTTCCCACCACGAGCACCACCTCCAATCACCTGGGATTATACCTCCTAGATTACCAAATTCTGTGTTAAACTTACCCCGAGGACCCAGTCCAATGCCAATGAGTTTACCTCACAATAATTTCAATGTTGGACAAATCCTTCAAACTCAAACAAACAACGGAAGTCCACACTCAGGAGTACCAAATTATCTACCTAATTGTGGTACTGCACCCATTTTGAACAGTATGCCTGCCCACAATAACTCAAGTGTTAATCTTAATATGGGCGACCTTATGAATACTCCGACATGTCCATCAACAGTGAACAATTTGAATGTCACGACGGGAACATCCGACACCTCAAACAAAAAAGGGCATGGTCATCCTCACTCACAAGTTGATCTTCAACAAAACAGTAAGTTCCTTGCCTTAATACAAACTAGCAATAAGCCAGGTCAATCGACCTAGTTACGCCGGTGGCTAGTTTCAATACAAGACCCTCTTCTCAAATGAATCCAAGCACGATACAGTTCTGTCAAAGTCTAGTAATACCGTGAACTTTCAAGCATGTAGAGGTCAACTGAAAGGTCAATTTGGAACCAAGATCAATAAGTGTTCTTTCAATATCCCTTTTAAAATGAACCCGAACACGATACAGTTCCGCCAAAGTCCAGTAAACCTATACTATACCATGACCTTGTGAGCCTATAGAGGTCACCAGAAAGTTCAAAGGTCGATTTGAAACAAAGAGCAAGTATCCCCTTAATGCCCCCTTTAAAACGAACCCACACTTGGTATAGTTCTCTGAAAGCCCGAGGACCCTATTGCCAATCTCCTCTATGTCCACGGTTATATTCCTTCAGTCTCAGCAGCTTTCCTCCATGTCCATCCATGTATTCTCTTAGAAAGCCTTTCCAGCATGTCCATCATCCCCATGTGAACTTAGCAGCCATTTCCTCCAAGTCCACCCCTATATAGCCTCAGCGGTCCTTCTCCTCAGGGTCTGCCACTAGTTTCAACATTGTCTCCCATGACCTGACTGAAAATCCTCTCACCGATTGACTGAATTCAAAAAATAAAATTTTTTACTTACCAAAAAACTTCACAACAACTTAAGCCTAGACTTTTTAGAAGTCTAGGCAAAAGTCTAGGCAAAGTCTAGGCAAAAGTTTAGGAAAGTCCGTCCAGCCAGAGTACAAAAGGTTGAACCTTCTGGGTGGTCAGTAGTTTTATGGAAATTATGTTTTTGTTCAGTTGTAGGGAATAATCTAGATATTCCCTACTAAAAACGCCGTTTCAAGTTGCTCAAACTACTAGAGCTCAAACCGGATCAGGATCGGACCGGATTTGAATAGATCCGAATCCGATCCGGTTTACGAAAATAAAAAAAGGTAATCCGGATCGGATCCGGGTACGATCTGGTATTCTGAGATCCAAAAATTAAAGCCGCAAAAGCAATATTTATTGAAAAAATGTGCCCAAAATTATCGAAAAATGTTTGTGTGTAACTTGTAACAGTCAATACTTTAAATTCCAAAAATTTTGGCGAAAAAACTAGTCTTTTTATAGAACTGTAAAGCGAAGAAGTAAATTTTTATGTCAAAAAAGTAGAAAATTTGTACCACTTTTGGCTCAAAATACGATAAAATTATGGATCCGAAAACTTTGGATCGGATTATGCTCACTCAGATCCGGATTCGAAAATGTTCAACCTTGTAAACTCTGGCTGGATGGGCTGTACTGTGGCTATGAATTGTTTTAACTAACGCATTTATAATTATGTGGTTTAACATTTTCAGAATCTCCGATTAATTTTGACTGGGATATCATCAGAGGACACAACTCCACTATGCCCCAACAGGCACATCAGTCCCCACATCATCATCATCCCCCAAAGCAACCCCAGTTCAATATGTCCTCTCACCTCACAGACTCATCCCATCAAATAAATCAACTAATAAACTCTCCAGGTCCACCAGCCTCTCCTTTTGGAACAAAAGGATCATCTGGAATGACCTCAATGAACAAAGCACAAAGCCAAACAACAACAACAACAACTCCATCACATCCAAAGGGCTCCTCCGAAAAAAATATTTCAAGTCAGAAAAACAATTCATCCTCATCAAACTTTTACCAAGAGAGTTCAATCGAGGATAATATGAACTTTCAGGGCTCCTCCTCCTCCTCACGCTCCGGCATTGAACCTATGGCCAAGGTCATGTCAAATAGTTCAAGTCTCAAACACCCAGTTAATATTATACCCTCTTCTGGGTCAAATCCTTTGAGTCGAAATACACATGAATCAACAATCTCCTCAAGTTCTAACCATGTCCATCATCATGACTCCTATGGAACAACTGAACTTATTATTGAGAATTCACATCTTCCAATTCCAACAAAGGATGATGATGCATCCTTCTCGGACCTTCCCCCAATTCAAAATCAAAATTCCTCACGTGGACACCCTAAGAGGAGAGAGATTCCAGTTCAAGTTTCTCCTCCTATGAAAATCCCAAGTTGTGGTGGTGGTGAACTCAACAACATCATCAGTCCTTCTTCAACCTTTCCACCGAGCACAAGTTTTGGGATTTGGTCTCCTCCTCAAATTCCAGCTCATGGGTCAGGAGGACCCCTCATCAAAAGCAAAGAGATACCCTTCCACCCCGACCCTTCTCCAAACATCACTGATGGTTCTCTAAATAATACAACTACTGGAGGATCATCACCAACATCCACATCCACATCAGAAATGAGACTAACTAAAAATTCAATTTTTGGACGTGGACCAAGGGTCAGGGAGATTTTATCTGAGGAGGTATCTAATGTTGCTACTGGAGGGGTCAGTGGGACTGGAGTCACCACCACAGGGAACTCATCATCTAAAACCAACCCTGTTCCAGTACCACTTCAACCTAGTCTCAACAAAATCACGGTGCCGAAGACTCCGGGTTATGGTGGATTGTTGGCAATTCCTCGGGTGGTCCTTGATCCACTTTCACTTGAAACCCAACAAAGGTTTCTACTTAGGAAACAACCCAGTACTTCCCAAGTCACCACAGACACATCCCTTCCAAATAATTCCACTATGGGAAAGGTAATCCTAGATTTTTCCAGTGTTTAATTAGCTGGAACGGTCACCATTAATTTGTTAATTGAATATTATGTACAAAGTATTTATTTTTATTTTTACCTTCTCAGAGTGCTAAAAATCATACCTCCGATGTTCCAAAGGAACCGAAAAAGAGAAGGGTCATTGAACGACCTGTGGAAAAAGAAGTTGAGGAGGAGCCACCTAAAGCAAAAGTTCGACGAATGGAAAGGATGTTAGTCCCAAGGCTGGAAAAACTTGGAGGAAACTTAGGGAAATCAGACAATTCTACTTATCATCGATTTTTGAAAACGATGGATGTCGTTCTTGACTCAATGGAGTACTTGGACCGTACGGAAGGAGAACCAGATGATGATGAGACCGTCCCTCCTGAACTTTTAATCCCTAAACATTCCTTGGTGGAACTTTGTAATGAGGCTGCCAAGTTGAAGGCTTTGGGTGCTATGGAAGTGATTCCAGCAGACAAGCTCCTTCGCCTCTTGAATCTACTGGAGAAGAATATCCGTGATGGTTGCAATGTCACTCCATTAGCTGATCCCGTAATTAAAAATAACAATAAAATTATACTTTATGATTTATAAATGTGATCAGGTGAGTAAATAGGTGAGGTAATTCAAACTATTTTAATACTTTAGGATGACAACGAAGAGGAGAGCCGACTTTTGATGGACATAACAATGGAGAGTATTTCTCGTGGAGTACTTTCCTCACTCACAGCTCTTCATATCCTTACCAGTCAAAACATGCCAAAGAAAGTATACTGGGAAGAAATTACCGACAGGATCGTTATGTTTACAAGGTTTCAGTTACAAAACACGGTCTTTCCAACATTTGATCCTGTTTACCGGGTTGACCCCAAATCAAAGGGTAAAATTAATGCAAATCATGTTTTCTATTTGCTTTATTGACAAATTGAATGCTGTACATGTTCTAATATCCCATTGGCTTTTACTTTAATTAGACTTTGTCTCAAGTAAAAGAAAGAGGGCTCACGCGAGGGAGGTGAGGGAACAAAATATGGTGTCTTTCTGCAGCAAA
>JAQIYE010000045.1:0-20468 GCA_034699765.1 Xenyllodes armatus
CAAGAAATCTCACTCTGCCCCATTTGACCTTGACCTTTGATTGAGGTCACGCAAAGGTCAAATGTAATTTTGAACGTTGGAACGTTCTACGTAAACGTTTTATGAATTTTTGTATTGAAAACGCAAGAAATCTCACACTGCCCCATTTGACCTTGACCTTTGATTGAGGTCATGCAAAGGTCAAATGTAATTTTGAACGTAGACACGTTCTGCGTAAACGTTTTATGCATTTTTGTATTGAAAACGCAAGAAATCTCACCTTGCCCCATTTGATCTTGACCTTTGATTGAGGTCATGCAAAGGTCAAATGTAATTTCGAACGTAGAAACGTTCTACGTAAACGTTTTTTGCATTTTTGTTTTCAAAAATTCCTAAACCGAATTTTTTGACCTTTGGTGACCTCTAGAGGTCAAACCTTATGACCTAGGTCAAAACGCCCAATGTTAATGTTGTATGCCATAATGAGAACCGCGTCGAATGACACCAATTTCATATGAGGTTGTCAGGGTAACCCTATGCCGAGTATATGGCGATGATGATGATTTTTGAGCAAAATTTCGCAATAAAACGCGAACCGTAGATGCTAGAATTCTGATTCGCGAACTCAATCTGGCTATTCCTTGTACACATGTATCCTGAAAGTTTCAGTTCGAAAATCAAAAGCGTTACAATTTTATCGTGTTTTCTGACGGACAGACAGACGGACGGACAGACAGAAAATACGAATGCATAATGGTCAATTGCTACGCAGACCATAATAATCCAATGCCAATGACCAGAGAAACTAGCGAAGATTTCCATTGTATGTTCTGAGTAGAATTACAGAACTATAATTCAGATAAACTGCATTTCTTCGAAAATTTTATACGATTGGAATTTTACATGTTTGCTAAAACGTCCTCATTCATATTTTGTCTTTTTGTGTGAAAAATAGCGACCTTGCAAATTCTGGAAAGGGCCGTGAGCAACTTTAATTCGAGAGGGTCAGGACTTCGGTTCTTGTATGACGGATTGAAGCCCCGTGGATCAAATTTGAGTGTTGAAGAGAAAAATAGGTTTGTTCAAGTTGAACTTGATTATGATGAGAAAAATGGATGCTCAGCAACTGTGGGCTACCAACCCTATCCCAAAAGAAATATCCTCACAATTGGAAAAGGTTGTGATATGAAGTATCATTACGTGCACGAAATTTATCACCTTGCTTATTTTGGACACGAACATCAAAGGAATGCCAGAGACAGTTACATTATCGTGCGAAATGAATACATTGAAAAAGGTGAGATAATGAGGTTCTGTAATGAAATGGTCTTAAATTATATCGATTGTCGGCTGTCATTTCAGTTCAAGTTGAAGTAGTGTATTTCTTGGAATCAAACTTTCAGCTTTTTCATTAAATTTCTTTGATAAAACATTAGATTTATAGCAAGAAATCAATTTATAATCTGGTCATTTATATTTTTAGGAAATCTGACCCAGTTCACGAAGGAAGACTACAGTCAAACTGTCAATTTTGAGAGTGGCAGCCGTCGAGCTGTCAATTTTAAGGGAGAGAGGCAGGAGGAGATGATCAATTGCTCAACTAACTAAAGGAAAAATACGGATTCATCTCAAGACCACGACCTCACACTGACATTATGAATGCATGAACATAAAAACTATACATACATTTGGTAAGTACGTTCGTCGAGGAAGAAAAGTTTTTACATGTCCATCCAAACTAAGTGCAAGGTTTAGTTAGAGGTCATAAGGTCAATTGGGTTTTCTTATTATAGTCTCTATCAAAAATGTTCACGACCAACCATCATCCTTAACAAAAAAAACTTTCCTTTTTTTTGAATCTTGGACATTTTATGGCAAGTCTGATTGACTATGAATGGTGTTTATCGCCCGCGTGGATTTGAGCCTTATCAGATTACGTGTGTGTTAATGTTAATTCTCATGCGAAATTAACTCACAAAAAAACTGAATAGAAAGTTATAATTAGTTTAGTTTTTACACAGTGAACATTTTACACATAATAATTTGTATGTAGATATTTTATATTCACTTGTGTCTTTTTTTATCCTCGAGACTTGGTAGGTGATTAGGGGATTTTATTTGACCTGCTGAGGTCGTGCTAAAGCTGAAAATACAAGAAGATTAAGATGGAGATAAGAAAAAGGGACGTCGTGGACACAAATAATCATCATTCTTCATCATCCCTTGAACCAAGTAGTTATGCTGGAGGTCATCATGATGAGGGTGATGATGGACATGGAGGAGGAGGAAGGGCAAATGGGACTGTTCCTCCTCCTGAGGACCAACAAGGACAAGGACCTCTATCAGAGTCAGAAGAAGAAGAAGAGACTACGTCTACTGAACCAAGTACTCAAGTAGCATTGATTGTTTTACTTGTAGTATTTCTAGGATCAATTGGAGCCCTCGCTCTCGTCTATGCTAATTTCCCACAACTGGAGGAGTGAGTTTAATATTAATATAAACATGTTTATCCAGAAAAAGTAACAATACTGCATTTTTGTGGGTCTCATTTGATAATTTTATGAATTATTTATATGTATGTTTCCAGGTCCGAGCGTATTAATATGAAGTTACCCAGAAATATTGAGGATGCTAAAATTGTGGGTGGGATCCTCTCACGGTACAAGGATCGATACTTTTATGAAGTCCTTTCAGCTGTATTCCTCACATATATTTTGTGAGTCTCCAAGATATTTTTGATGACTAAAGTAGTATTTATTACAGTGCTGTATGATTAATGTTTTATGCTAATTTTGTGTCTTAAAATATGATTTCAGCCTCCAGACTTTCGCGATCCCAGGATCCATTTTTCTATCAATCATGTCTGGATTCTTATTTTCTTTCCCCGTGGCATTGTTTCTTATTTGTTTTTGCTCGGCCACTGGAGCCTCTTTCTGTTACATTCTATCCTTCCTTGTTGGGAAGAGACTGATTTACAAGTATTTTCCGAGCAGGGCTCGGGAATGGGCATTAATTGTGTGTTTTTAAAAATTTTCTAATAATACATTGGCGTTGTCAGTCCGTTCTTAACTTTAACTTAACTTATCCTTTAAATATTTTGTCCTTTTAGGTCGAGAGTCATAGGGATTATCTGCTGAATTATATCATTTTTCTACGCATCACTCCATTCTTACCCAATTGGTTTATCAATATCACAGCTCCTGTTGTTGGATTCCCTTTTACTACTTTCTGGATTGGTACATTTTTAGGTGAGGACATCAGTTATCAGACAGCAGCCTTGACTTCTATTTCATGAATAAGTATCTCAAGAAAATATTATTAACTTTAACTTTGGGTTTAAATGTGTACTAATAATTATTGCAACCTTTTAATATTAATTAGGTGTAGCACCGCCTTCATTTGTCGCAATCCAAGCAGGGACCACCCTTCACAAGCTCACATCTTCAGGGGACTGCGTGTCATGGACGTCTCTCCTCGTCCTCTTGGCTTTGGGTCTTGGGTCACTCGTCCCTGTGATATTCAAGAATTCCATAAAGTCCAAATATGAATGAAGTTGTCTCACCTAACTTAGTCTTGAGCAATTTGAAATGAGTAAACGCACAATCTGTACATCTTAATCTGAATTTTAAGGTACGCAAATTACTTTATTATAAGATGATCAATGTCAAAGAATACCGCAATCATAAGGTAAACACGCAAATAACAGCTTGATTGATATGATAGATAATCCATAGGCGGTTTTTAAAATCCGCAACTAGTCCGACAATTTTTGGTGTTTTATTTTTAAGTGCTTAAAGTGAAGATCTGTTTTTCATATTCGAGTCTGTGAGCTTGTATGCAGTAATCATATCATTTCAGCACGACATCAGTTTGAATAAAATCATGAATCCGAAAAATAATGAGATTACATTTCCTATTTCTTTATGGCCTAAGGACAATTCCACCTTTTTACATAATAATATACTGCTTCCTACAAATAACTCCAATATTGAAGGGACCTTTTAGTTCTGAATGCACTCAATTGTCCCGATGATGCTTTTGTTTCTGTTTGAAGTGCGTATTACTTTATTTCTCTGAACTTATCATTTAATTTTAATTGTCACTACATAATTTGTCGGTTAACCTTGTATATATACCTTATCTCTAAAATTTGTCATTTTTAAGTAACTAGACTTGGATTGTGTCTTGTGTCAACTACGTATGTATTTACAAGTCAAATTAACCGTCTTAATTAATGTGCTAGATCGCACCATGAGCTGCAACAACTCCACAAATTAAAAATGAAACAAATAAGGTAGTAAAACATTGCTTAACTTACATTTTAAGATTTAACATAATGTTAACTAACATGGAGGAACTTTCATGTCTACCCTCAAAAGTTCTCTTAACGAATTCAGCCTCCATGCAAATTACCAAAATGAAGTAAAACTAGGAAAGCTTTAATTACAAGGAAATTCAGGAACATGTCATGCCGATTAATCATTTCTAATAAGATTATTACCTAAAATAGGTAATAACTGCAGAACTAAAAAGGAAAACATGAGCAACATCTCGAAGCTGGTCATTCCTATTTCTTAAACATTTAGATACATATCATTCATCTAAAAGATTGGCAAACTCAGGAAATTTGTTGTGAAGCTCAAAGTTATACACTATAATTAATTATGTTCTATTCACATTTTATCCGCTGACGGATTTGCATGGCCACACATTTTTTTAAACAGTAAACTTGAGCCAAATATTCTGGATTCAAATAAGGACTATAAACATATATCCGTTTCAAAAGTTACTGTTAAACTGGCTTCTTCATAGTTTAATTGTGATTTTTTCTGGGAGTTTCTGACCTGTAACTTTACTTTCTAATAGAATTGATTCGCCTTAAACACCAGATTAGTGCACCAATTAAATAATTTACTAAAATGTTTGCTCACTTTTGATCGGCCCAGAAAAAGAGATACCTGAATTTCTTAAGGAAGTTTTGGTGATACCATTTGATTTAACAGGTTAAATTACTTAAACTTACAGGGTGATTAGGTGTTACAAATTTCATTTATAAAAGTTTAAGATAAAGCCACTTAAAATCATCCTTTTGTCTTATGTCTTAACTCGGTTTTTTATATAAACTTGTCCTAACCAATTGATGTTTGTCGTGAGGACTTTTAAAATTCCTCTCATGCAAAAGAACTCAATTAACGTTAAAAAATTGTTAAATGGTAAACTCGAGTTTATATTTTACACAATTATCCTATGATTTATGTGCGACTTTCACCAAAAGCGTATCATCTTAGTAAAATCACATAAAAACTCAAAGAAATGAGCGAGCCATATTAAGATACGCTCAATTGTCTTGTGTGTGGAAAAATTCATTAACTAAATTGACAAAGTTGACAAATAAAATATTTTGAACTAGTAAGGAACTACAAATTAAACTTTAAATATATTTGTATAAAGACATTCAATAAAAAGATTTTTTTAAGATAAAACTCTGATAGAATAGAAATATTTACAGCAAAAACAACAGGGAGGCTAAAGAACAAAATTGGAATTAAAGATGAAGAAAGTGATAATTCTTAGAACACATGATTTCCTATGGAGCTGCCTTTATTACAATAGTAAGAGGCATTAAAATTTATGCTTGGATTTTGTCAATTTTGATAATGTCACATCATCCAGTGAAAATTGACCAAGCAGTTTATATAGAATCATTTTCATACAGCACACGTGGCATTGCCGTCCTCAATAAATAAGGTAATTAATTAATTACAATTACATTCTAAAATTATATCAAGTATCAAGTCCACGCTCTGGTTGGCTTTCATACTAAAGCCACTAATTTAGTATTTTACGATTTAATTAATATCTTCTTTTTACATATTGTAAGCAACAAATATAGGATCCAATTGATCAGCCAAGAAACCATCCCGGAGATGCATCCTTTGTTTTTCCCCTCTTGAATTGATTGGTACGACTCCAGGGTCAACAACAACGACCACACCCACAACCAAAAAGTGATCTTCAAGAACACAGTTTGTCACAAGTGGGACGACATCAAGGGCCTCACTCTCATTCCCTTCTAATTCCACTACTACGACGAGAAGATTTGTCCATGTAAAAACAGCACTGTTGTAAAAACGAAAACCCGATTAGTATGTATTCTTTTAAGTAGATGCAAGAATTTGCTAGTACATAAGCAATTGGAAAGAAAATTACCATTCTGAAATTTTCTTGTGACATCGAAGGATAGTATTTTCCACGTCAATTGGATGGTATCTCATTCCACGAAGCATAACTGTCTCATCCAAGGCTCCAACCACAAAGACAGCATCATGAAGTTCTGTCAAAATAACCATATGTAACTTATTAGTACGCCAACGAAAAAAAACGATTCAAGATTCAAGGGTGCTAACTTGAATTCTTTTACATGTTTCCTTACCTCCATCAGCTTGAACATTCTCAGTTCGTCTTAGGAAGCCAAGGTACCCTGTCCTTGCATATACTTCACCCGTACTCCCCGTCACAAGTCTTGAATTAAAATGATCAGCATAACTACTCTCATCCCCAAATATTGTAAAGTAACCACTTGCATTATGAGGAGATTGAATCCAAATCTTGAAAAATAAAACAACATTAATTACTGTATTAACACGAAACTTAATTTCTTGAATACTTCAGTATCAGCCCTTAAAGGTATGCTTTCTCTTACCTCTCCTAGATGGGAATCACCACATTGCCCCTTTGTTTCAGGATTAGCAATGATGACCTTACAACCCGGCAGTAATTTTCCAGATTCCATTAAACAAAGACTATGTGGACTTCCTCTTTCAACCAAAGTTACACGATCATTTCTCAAGGCTCTCAGGTCCACATAAACGGTTGAAGGTTCTGGACTCGACGCTCCCTGTGAGATTAAAATATTTATTAAAATAGTGGAAAACGAAAATGGGATAATTGGGATAAGAAACGTTAATAATTCCTTTAAATAAAAAAAAATTGGATCAGTTAAATACATTGACCAGTCATCATTTGCTTCAGACTGGGGCGGTATTTGATCATCATCTCCAATCGAAAAGTATCTAACAACTTCAACCCTGATACGAACCCGAGACATTAGAATATCAGTCCGGTTTACATACAACCAAGCCATAAGGGCAAACTCTAGAAAGATGGTCTTTCTGAGACCCCATGAATGAACCGATATAAATAGCGCAAAGCCCTAAAACACAACTTTCAGCTTCAGCTTTTCTACTTGTTGAAAACAAAAGATTGATTTCCCATTTTCTAAATTTTTCCATAAAATTATATATTTTAATTACCTGAAGACAAATTGCAACATTGACTCGGCAGCCAAAGGATGTTGATACAGCTCTAGGGGTGAGCCCAAGGGCGGAAAATAATTTTGAGAAACTATTTGTGAGGCTAATTCGGGGTCTCTCCTCAGCTACAACGACACATGTTCGAACGCAAGCGAGGTTTACATTTCTTTGCTTTAAAAGATTTACAGATGAACCAAGACCTTTTGTACATAACTCCATGACCCCGTATGAACAAAATGTATCTCGAACTTTATATTGGCTAACGGCGGAGAGCCAAAGTGCTGGATTAATTTCCACTTCTGATGGTGGAATTAAAATTGAGTGATGTCCAGAATAAACACTGAAATTCATAATTTGATATTTTTAGGACTTTTCAGTGCAAATCACTAATAATTAGCTCAAATAATTTCTTGTAACATACCTGCTCAAGCACCACAGAGCAAATCCAAGTCCACAATAAGGATCCAAACAAAGGGCCACATGCCGTGAAGGATATAACTCACAAGCAAGTTTCATAGATCGACACTACGGAAAAATAAAAATAACCGTCATAGATTCTTGTTCTAAAAAACCAAAATTGAAAACCAACGGGTAATTTTTGGACGGAAGAAGTACCAGAGATGTGACAGCCGCATGAGACTTTTTGATCCCAGCCAACATTCCAGTTGTTGAGACACTGAAATCTAAGTATGCAATCATTTCAGCAGTCGGGGCTCTATATAGATTGGATAATTTGCGCTTTGGTAGATCATCCGTATCTAATGTCAGCGGCCATGATTTTATATCCACGACGTTACTAGCCTCCTGAAATCCATAGAGATATATTCTTCTTTCATTTAAGTGCTTGAGCTCAAATTAGTTTCAGTTGATACTTCTTAAACATTAGCCTCACCTTAGATTTGAGCAGCTTGATGACATTCTGTGTGGACAAGATCAGAGCTGACTTACTAACTTCAGCAATCATACGAACTGTCGGAAGTGTAGTTTGTAAATTCTGTGGATGAGGGGGCCGGACCGTGACAGGGACAGCTCCTACACAACGAAAAAAAGTAACTGGAGTCAGTAACTTGAATACACTGAATACGAATTTGAATAAAATAAAATGAGCTCAATTATTAACGGGACATTAAACAACACATACATACCAGCATAGAGACAGCCATAAAATGCTGCAATGAGATCAAGACCCGGAGGGAAAACTAGAGCAACATGATCCCCTGTATTGATTTTGGCTCTTTCTAGGAGAAGACATGCAACTCTCTCAGCTCTCTTATGAAGTTGTGAACACGTAAGGGACATTGTTGCAGTCCCTTTGGAATTCAGAAGTGTAAAGATGACATGGTCCGCCGTTGAAGTTGAACGCCATTTAAGGATCTCCGAAATAAATTGGTACTGAAATCGAAGGAAAAAATTAGCCATTCGGAATCGAAGGATTACATTGAAAACCTTACTTTCTTCGCAGAGTCAGACTCTTCATCAACCACTCCAAGGTCACGCCCTTGAGCCGATGCCAGTCGATTCCCTTGAACAATATTCCCAACCATCACAGACGCTGGTCCAATATCAGAATGGATCTCTCGAGGTTTAGGAAGATTAGTAACACATGTATGAGGGCACATTAAAACATTGGCTGGATGTAGGGTCCCCTCAAGGAACCTTCGTTTTGTTTCTGATAAATGAATCCCACCAAGTGGAGTTTTTGGGAGACAATTTGGACTCACAAGAACTAAGCAAAAGATCCCAACTTGATGAATCGAGTCCACGGCTTGAAGAACCCTTGACATCCACTGGAAACTCTAGAAAAAAATGAAGGAATAGGATTCATGCGGATTTCCGATTTGACTATACAAAGTTTTTATTATTCAAGATAAAAAGGTATAAAAATAAAATATCTTACTTCTTCCTCACTGCAGTCAGGCCTTTGTTCAGCAATAACACATATCCTCTCATCCCGTAAAACTTTGATACTAAACACAGCAATTCTTCCACGGTAGATAAATTTCATGGGCTCAACAGCTAGGACAGTAGCTATAATATCATCTGCATTGTGTTTCCTTCCGCTCACACTCATGAGTCCATTTCGAGAGCCACACACGAAAACTAGGCCACCCTATAACATGACAAAACAAGAAACAAAATATTATCCAATAAGTTTCCGGTTTGTTGTATTCTCCAGGAAAATGTCTTTTATATTCAAAGCTGATAATGAAATGCTAAAAACTCAGAGGATATCCAAGTTGATTTTAGCTTTTTTGGATTTGAAAAATACTTCCTCAAAAAATGTTCTCGCAAGTAAACATCTGCATTTTAAAGTTTCTAGGCGGAATATACACAATAAATTAATACCAAAATTCATAAATTAAAAGAACATTCCAAGTACTATGAATAGTGTTAAAACATGAACATAAGTTTGCTAGAAGCCAGTGCATACTTTTAAAATATAATTGCTTAAAAGGAACATGGAATTTGGGCAAGTAAGGTTGTAAGTTATAAACAGACTGAAATTCCGCCCAAGCGACATGTATACTTTTTTCTATATTGCCTTAAAATACCCATCCAGCAACTCTTAGCAACCTTACTCCAAATGAGTGCAAAAGTAAGTAAAATATCAAGCAAGAGCCATTTAAGGTGTCCAGCAGCTGTAACACCTCTCACACATAAAGTAACAGGAGGATGACATCCGAGAGACAGTAAATAAACTTTGTGAAACAAACACAACATGGCAAAAATAGTCAAGGAAGACATCCTTTCTTATATATACTCCGCATAAAGTTACGTTAACAGAAAAAGAACAAAAAATAACTTACCGGACCCAGAAAGCCAAGAAGTCCACTTCGTACATATTCAGCATCTCCAGCAATCCCACCATCCGGAGACAATGGTTGAACTTTGAATGTATTGTTAGTGAGCCCTTGGAGACCCCAATAGTGAGAACCAGTCGCAGAACTATGTACACAAATCTCGCCGACTTCATCTGTCTTACACATGTAAGGTTGCCCATCCATTCTAACAACGACTATCACAGCTGTGAATTTTTTAAAACAAGAAAAAGACAATGTATAAATGTATTTTTCAATGACTCAAACGAATTCCAGTTCCAGGACACACTAAGAAAAAGTTCAAATCCAAATTGAAAAAAAAGAATTCTAAAAAAATTCATGTAATAAATCACTCAAGTTAGTCCAGTTGCCTTATATTCGATAAATCATTTATGCATCAGCTGCTATAAAAACTTTACAATGAAACTTTCTTTTTCTCCAAAATAAGTACATGGATAAGCTGGGGGTTGTCTTTGGTGAAAATTTGATCAAATAAGACAACTTTAACATTTCCAGGTTGGTTAAACCTATCATTTCCAGATCTCTTTAAAAATTGAAATTGAAGGAAGAAATGGGGACTGTATGTTTAACCTCGTTTCATCCCCACATAAAGGGTAACATTTTTAGATTCCTAGTAATTTTCCAGTTTTTTAAAGCCTGTTGTTTGTCAAATCAACTTACCACCCGGCATCACTTGGCCACAGTCTTGGAGTGTCAATGAAGTAAGAGAGTTCTCTTGATCGACTCGGACAACTCCATAACTTAGTCCTTGCATGGATAAAACTCCTCGTCCTGTTGCATTCACCCCTGCTCGTCCAGGTCTTAAAAAATTTAAAAAAATGAAATAGATCATTAAATTATACATGCGGGGCCATTTGTAAAACAAATTACTCAGATTCATATGAAAAGGGGCAATTCAAGCTTCGAAACGCTTGACTTAAATCAATCAAGCTCACACAATAATGAGTCTATTCGTTTCAAGAAACCCCATTACAGAAAATCTTCCGTTTTAAAGTGACCATATTCTTTCTAATGACGTATGTCGAAAACACATTATATTTAGAATTTGTTTTCAACTCAAGATCTCATCATTTGAGATTCCAGCGAGCCACTACAAGATAATGACATGGAGAAAACAACTCATTTACTCATCATCATCCCCATCATTATATCTGTCAGGATCAAAGGACAGTCACAAACACACTTCAATTCTCTAGAGTCCAGAATAATTAAAACAGTCACAAAACATTCGTTAATGACATGAAAACCAATTCTCAAGGAACAACTTGAAGTCTTTTGGTTTTAATAACTTGAGCTCTTTGGCCCTACTAATTAGGGACACAATAGAAAGTACAAAAGGACTTTCTCCTCAATTCAAAAGGAGACCCAACCAAATTTCTCTTTTGTCTCAAATCACAATCACAAATCTTTACTCAAGCCGTCATTTTATAATTATAAATAATAATTGGTTATAGTTACCTTCTTAAGGAGACAGTAAGGACTTCAGAGGAGGAAGCACATGGACAAATGGCATCAGGACGAAGTCCTTTATTTTGAAACACAGATAGAAATTGGTCACAAGAAGAGAGAGACCATGGATTTGCTCCATCAGAGACAAGGAGGAGCCGGAGGGAAGCTAGGCTAATGTCACGATGATCCCTTGTAGCTAAGAGGCCCCAATGGAGATCCCTTGACTTGACTATGGCAATACTCGCTGAAAAAAAGTAAACCCAGGAAATAAGACATACATAAGTTTCAAACGATGACGAGGTTTCTCCAGGAGAACATGAGATGATGACAGTCTTGGCCCCCCCCCAGTTCATAATAATGACAGTTACTCAAATGTTTCAAGAAGAAAGTTTTAGGAAGGAATTCTCCCTGACATCCCAAACACACAAGAAGTATCTACAACAGAATAAAATCATTCCTTGGAGAACGATTTGAGGTTGTCGTTGTCATCCTCAACCCAAGCTCCAGCAGGCATGGATATGGAGTACTTTCTCCAGGTTGAAGCCTCATCTCCTTGTCATTTCATTTCATATCAAAAGGAGGTCAAGTCAAGTGGAAAATAGCTTTGGGGAGAAAGCTCTTAGTCTCAAGCTCCACTGCTCATATTTAACTTTCTCCCCAAGGAGGGGAAAGGGACCTTTCTCCACTTGTCCCCTTTCCCACAAAACTTACTCTTTAAACTCAAAACTCAAGTAGAACCTTATGAGATGGTACTTGAGAGTTTTCACCAAAGGCTCTCTGTAGTAAGCAAAAGGAAAAGCAAGAAAGACTCAAACTCACCTCGATATTTGGTTATCATTTGCATCCATGAGGCTGGATTAACTTTCATCAGGGCATACGGGATAAAGATGACATGCCTGAGACAAAGTAAGTACACAAAATAATAATTGAGTCATTTCATCTGGGACTTGGTTAAGAAGATCCTCTTGGGTCTCATTTGAGGGTTATCCCATGAACTCTCAAGAGCAATAATTACAAAACTAAAATGAAAATAGAAGAGGACTCACATTCCATTGAAGACAGAGGTGAGGATACTGTGCCATAATCCAACCTCTCTCTTAAAATCCAGGACACAGACCATCACCTCACCCTCAGTGTAATTACATGCTGTTGTAAGACTTCGACAATGAGCTAACATTGTGGCACGATTTATCGTTACTCCCATCACTGAACCATCTCGATCTGTCGTGTACTATTATGAGGGAAACAGAGGAGAAACAATGGGAAAGTTAGATTAAGGATGAGTGCAAATATTAACAAAGCAAAATCCCTCAGGTTCATGAGAATGAAGCCAGGAAAGGATTCGGGTGACAATGACAAGGTTCAAGTGAACTGGGCTTTATCCTGACTAAATCTTTCCATGAACTGACTCATTAATTTTGTGATGATTCCTAGGTATAGCATGGCCTAGATTTAACTTGCCTTTCCCTAAGGCCATAACTTGAAATGACATTTCAAGCATTTATTCCCAAATTTCATAATGCCTCATTTTGTCTTAATTAGTAAACGAAGGGGCAAGGTGCGAAAAAAATTAGTTCCAAAAAAGTTTCAATTTGAGGTATTTTTAAAATACTCAAATGTGATCTCTTACCTCAATATAAGCAGACGTTTCATCCGTGACACGAGGTGAGGGTGCAAAGTCCTTTGGGGTCTTTCCTAAATGCTCAGTCACAAACCAAGTTAGTTTTGGCCAACCCTTGAAGGAGACCACTTCTCCCGTGGCAGTTTTAGGTAGACCTTTGAGACAGGCTTCAGATGTGAGTGCTACTTGAACATTACAACTCCCAAGAAGAAAACCAATTTGTTGGGAACCGGCATCCTGAAACAGAAGAGGAAAAAATAATGAAACTGTTCAACTGTTGCTAATCCTCACTCACTCCCTCCATTAACTATTTTTGGGAAGCATTTTTAGGACCGCCATTCATGTTTTCACTAGCGTAAATCATTCACGAATTCAAAAAAATACTGAAATATTTCCAAACTTCCATCCCATTTCCAGTTTTCAAAGTTCAGAGTTTGTAAAATATGATTACTTATGTGTCAATCCCAATTCCGGAATTGAATTTGAGAAAAAATATTTGGTGCATCTACATCTAGTCAAAAATTCCATACTTGCTCAAAACTTTCATATTTGTATCCAAATGTAATTTCCGTATGTCAGGTCACAAACCCTCGAGTTTGCATATTACAGGGAAAATTCACTTTTCTTCTCTTGATCAAGAGATCAAGTCAACCCCTTTTAGATCTCGAGGGAAGAAAATCTCATTTATCATTTTTCTAACTTGAATTTTGAATGGATCAGACAGGTCAGGTTCATCCAGGTAAAATCAAAAGTAACTTAACTTAAGGCAAATTTTTTTTTGAATCTTTGAATTTTCTAAACTTACCCTTCTTGTTAGTGGGACTTCAATTGGGACTGGGACAACCCCAGCAAAGAGACATCCATAGAAAGCACATATGAAATTGATTGGGTCATTGTTTGGGAAGACTAGGGCCACACGATCCTTAACCATACTGTCACCTTTATGGCCAGTTTTATTGAGCAGAGCAAATGCAATCTTGTGGGAACGACTTAGTAATTTTCCTGAAAGGAAATAAGAGTTAAGAAGAAGAAAAACATTGTTCGATTTTTAGATTAGGGACAAGACGAATTGTGTTTCTTTCCAGGAGATTTCTTCAAATCCAAATTCTCATTTTAGAAAGATTTCATTCAAGGAATCAGAGGGCTGTCATTTCAATTTCATTCTCAAATGAAAAAAAATATTCATAACATAATCATCATCTGAGTAACCTCATCCATAACTCACTCAAGACTTTTCCTTAAGTGAACATGGTCTTGCTATTAGCCTCATTTTTTCCTATTTCCATTTATTCAATTTTTCAGCTCTATTTCTCGCAACTGAATTAACTCATCATTCATCCCACGTGCGTTTCGGAAAAGGAGAAAACCTTTCTTTATATCTTGAAATACCAAATCTTAAAACTTTGAAACTACAATGAGCCTAAATTCAAAGATGATGGTAAACATTGCTAAACCCTGACCCTAAAATATGAAATCTCCAAAATGAAATCCTTACCATAGGATAGGGTGATTGTGAGTTTCCCATTGGGATCCAGAACAGTAGCAACAGGAGCTTTGAAACTTGCTGATCCATACCGTTGGACAGCTGCTTCTAAATTTCTTGGTAGACCAGATGGAATCTGATAAAAGAATAATTTAAAAAAAAATCAATTAAGTGTCCAGTATGAAAAATCAGAATATGTCCCGATAAATAAGCATAACAAAAGTGACCCAAACCACACCTCACAAATTCATAAAAACCATAAATCCATATTTAAAGCGGCTATGAACCATGCAAAAACAATTTTTCTCATTCATGATCCCATAAAGTACCCTCAAATCTTCTATCTTACTATTTATCTGATTCAACTTTAACGGTACACTGGTAAAATACAAAAAGAGTGCAAAAGTCAAGTTAAGGACACCTTTGACATATTTTTTGCTGATATTTGCTAATATAAAAGAGGTACAAAATATTCGTATTTCATTTTTTGAGCGGATCCACTTCTTCCACAACAAACCCCTTCAAAAGATGAGACTCAAGAGTCACTTTCCCTTCTTTTTGATAAAAGGAAAAGCACAGTTTTATGAGGTCATAAAAGTTAAGAGTGGAACGCCCTAAAAATTTCTTTTTTATACAAGACCAGGATCAGGTAGAGCAAGACCAGAGACCGCTCAGGTCAGGTCCAGCCTAATACAATATATATTTTCGAGTGAGAGACCTAAAAGTTAGGGAATAAAAGCCTAAAAAAATCAGGGACTGGAACAAAGTTTACATTCATTTATAGTCTCAGCTGGGAAGGACCTCTTAAAATCTGACATTTGTCCAAAATAAGGACCTACAGATGAGTAGTATTATTATTTGCTCAATACAACTCAAAACGAGATGTGTAGAAAATCAGGGTAAACGTGAGATTGAATAGAGCTTGCATGGTAAAAGGTCAGATGATGATAAAGGTCACATTGAATTTTCTTTCCAAAAAGAAAGGTCACTCTCATACGAAAGTACCAAACTTACCACAAGTTGTTCTCCAATAGCTGGACTCATGACACTTCCTTCTGGTTTTGGTGCATTTGGATCACGATTCTTAGCAGCCATCTCCAACTCAATGTCATCATCCTCATAAAATTCTGGGAGGGGACGACGTTTAGGACGTTTGAGGGTATTGAGTAATTGTTGGATTTTGGCAGAGACTTTCCATCGACCTGTCCCAGTCAAAGTTCCTACAATGGGTCAAATCAACCAAACAAAAACCAATATTTTATTTATGGTTTACAATCAAATTGGGATCACTGGCGATTTTAATTGGGTACTGAAATATAATACATTGGTGATTTCACAAGAGTTCCGACCCAAAGCCCAAGTCCGAATATTTGCTAATAGCAAAAAAAACGTTATACAGTCCTACCTACGCTTTTGCTTCTTGAGTTCATTCTACCTTAAACATCACGAAATCCAATTTCTTCTATAGTGTTTGTTCAGGGTCTCATCGATATCGATAGACCCACTTGGATTGATTTGACAAAAATGTCCATCTTGACCAAACAACGTTTCTCAAAATAAAAACAGACTAGATCTAGTCCAGCATCACCCAAGCTTGCTACTTAAAACTTTCAATACTTACATAAGGGCAATTTTCTGTCCTCGTCCTGGGATTCATATCTAAACTTTTCAAATATATTTGCACAAAAAGCAGAGGTTCTTCAACACGGAAACTTTCACAGGCACCATACTTCTGACCAGTGGTCACCATTTAAAAGAACAAACTTACTATTTCATCTTCCCATAAACCTTATGGGCCATCCTTGCAGTTTTACCAGATGGTTCAAAACCAAAAACGAAACAAAAAAGAAGAACAGGAGGCAATTCCCTTTCTTTTTGTATTACTTTTTTGTGTAGTAGTGAAAATGAAAGTCATACTGCTTTCTCTTTAGGGTCTCCACATTAAATGTATATTCTTTCTCAAGCCTAGATCTAACCCACCAAGTAAGATAGATCTTAAATCAGATCAAAAGGAATTGACTCTTTAATGTTTTTCCTATTTTCCCATTTCTTCAACCTTTCCCTTAACGAAAAGAGAGTTGAGGTCAAGTTGGTTCTTTCTGATTGAGACCCCCTGGTGTACTTGGATTTTACTTCTCCCTTTAGAGAGTCCATGATCCAACCTTGATGTTTCCAAAGAGAGAGGACCTCATCTCATTTCATTTATTTTTACGGGGCTTCCTCATCCATTCTCCACAAAACACTGAAATCCCCGTGTTTAAATCCAAAAATCTGGAGAAGTAGAGATCCTACTCTACTTTGGTTCACATTAACAGAATAGAATATGGCCTTCACTCTGAGTCTCAGTTTCCCAATGGCCAAAAAGAAAGCAGCTAAAATAGTAGTTAAAAGTACTGTGAAGATATACTTTCTCTCTCTGGGAGTTCTGAAGGGAAAAAGAAGAAAAATCGAAGGGTACTTTTCTGTTCTCTTTAGGGGTTTCTTCAAGACTAAGCTCAGGTAGTTTTTTAAAGAAGAAAATTCTATTACGAGAGGAAAACCCTCAATTAGAACTAGAAGGCAGGAAGAAAGAATTCCTCTTGAAAGAACCTTGAGGGCTTCATGGGGAAAATGGTCATGGAGAGACTCATTTCATGGGATCCTTAATCAATGTCTACTCTGATTGTCTTTTTCATCTTACACTGCTTAAGGGTTACTCTCAGAAAGATTTTATCCATATTACATCAAATTTGGATTAAGCTACGAAATATTACTTTTTAAATAGAAAAGAGGGCATTCAAATTAAATTTTAGGATAAGTCAAATTTAATCAAATTTCTATTTTTGTATTTCAGGGCAAGGAGACAAAGTACATTTAATTAATGGTACACTAAAGCTCAATTCCTCGAAATAATCTCGATTCTGGTTGTTCTATTTTCTCTAACACAGCGATCGTATTACAAATTAAAATTAAAATCTTGGATAAATTCTTACCTGAGGTATCATCAACCGTTGACTGACTCCTCTTTTGATTCAAACGATTAACACGATCAGCAGGAGCCAGTCGACGGGACTGAGCTGTTGACGTCACGTCTGGAGGTTGTGTTGCAGTACTCTGTTGACTCACATCTGAAAATGTAATTAAATGTGTGTTTATAATCTGTTACTGCAGAGCAAAAGTGACAATTTCGAAGGCTTGAACATACAAATTTTGGATACTTAAAGCATCCAGCTTCAGTAAAGTTTCTGAATGCCTCAAATCATGGGCCCTCATTTCTAGATACGCTGTTTACTCAGAACAGACATTAATTTAATGGCAGGTCCAATGGACTATTACAAGGAATTCAAAGGAGAAAGGAAACTTTGAAAAGACAGCTCAGAGGAGAAAGCACTTCATACATTTTGGTAAATGGTAGAACTTAAACCAAGCCTCATGCCAAACATCAATTCAACATTGAATCACATTTAACTCAAACATCAAAGTGATTGACAAGATAAAATTAATTATTCTTCCTCATGTCAGTCAATTTCTTCGTATCTTTGTCAGAAATTTCACAAAGTGAAAACCAAAATCATGTCCCAAAATAATTCCCATGAAAATGGCGAAGGTGAGCTTTCATCTTGATCAAAATTTGAAAATGATAAAAATAATGAGAGTCCTCTTTGATTTTGATGATAGGACAGACCACAAAGGGAGTTTGATTATGGGTCTTTTACCTTTCTATTTGAATGGAGAAAGTAGGACACACAATCTGACAACTTTCATCAAAAAGCACAATGTTCAGAGTATGTATCATCTTTGGAGATTAAACATGTTATTTAAATTTCCGTCCAGTCAAGATGATATGATACAATACTTCAAAAGTAAAATTTTCAATTTTAACAGGAAAAAAGGGTAAACAAATTTAAAAGGTAAATAAAGGACTAAAGTAAATCAAATTCAATGATAATCTCAAGATTAGCCTTTCGTCCTCTTATATCATCAATAGTAAGAAAGAAATCAGAAAAATGAAGAAAAAACGTTCTCCCTACTTTCTCTTTTTGATCTCAGAAGAAAGAAATCAGAAAAATGGAAATGATACGTCTATCTGTCAAAATACACCATTTTTATGCATGTCATCTTTGAAAACACATTTTATCCATTTTCACATCAAACGCGTCTCACAATCAGACCCTCTTCAAAAACATTTTAGCCAAAAAGGGATATCTGTGTCGTCGCAAAACAACCAAATTCGAAAAAGCTTTAAAAAATACATATAGAGATAAATGCTCTTTTGCTAAAAGACTCCAAATCCCAAGTGTCCAGATTATCCATCCATTAAATATAAAATCAAAGTTTAAAAAACAAAAACTAAAATGATTTTGTTCCTTCCCATTGTATTCAAAAACACTTTTTTAGTATGAAAAATACTTTTTCATACTTTGTCCTAATAAATAATAAATCCCACAAAAGCTCAAAGAAAAGATGTTAGAGGTTCCACGGGTCGCCTCTCCAGTTGAGAGCTACTAATACTAAAACTAAATGCATTTTAGCTAAACTTGGAAATAAAATCCAAACAGCGTTATAGGTCCATTTATAATGGATGAAAATGTCATGCTTGCTCAAATTCTCTATTTTAAAAATTATAACTCGCCTGCCCTCCTTGCAATTTCTGGAAACGGAAACTCGAAAAAATCATGTACCCCTGGATGCTCACACAATTAAACCACCATCTCTTTCCTTCCTCAAAGTCACCTTCACCTACTTAATTATACTTTGAACCAGAACCAGAAGATCTCTCAACTCAAGGTAGCAGTAGGACAGGAAGGGCGAAAATGTAATATGCTAAATTAGATTTCCTTAAGCACTACCATTAAGGGTATGTAAGTTTTGCAGCTCCAGAATGGAAATGTCTTGTAATGGAAGTTGTTTTTCCATCATAACACGGAAACTATTTTACCATGAGCAACTTTAAGCCCAATTTCTAAATTTTAGCAAACGGGAGGAAGTAAGTAACATCAGTTGTGCTGAATTCTAAATGGATCTGCAAAATATGAAGAGTACTTCCGGTAAACATTTGTAACTTTCAGTCACAGCCTCTCCAATTCGAAAGAAATGATGTCAAAGCATAAAATTTGTGCCCAGGTATGATGGGTGGAAAATGCTGTCAGGCTGTCACCTTCTATTCAATCAAGCTTAAATAAGATGGGGCTTACGTGTTCGTAAATTATTCATTGCTTCCACAAGATCAGTAATTTCAGGTCGACTATTTCGATGTGAAATGAGAGGATGTGGTTGATGATGGTGATGGCGTGAGGGTAGAGGAATTGGAGGTTGTGAGTCAACTGAAGCACTTTGAGCCAGAAGAACCCCTTTACCTCGTCCTCCTGAAATCCCATCAGAAGACCCAGCGCGTGAACTTCGAATCTCCGCTTGTGGTTGTTGTTGAGGTTGTATCGGTTTTTCTTCCCAACCCAAATTCCCACCTGATAGGTTTCCAAGATTGGAGTATGTTAGGACAGGGCCAACTGGTGTCCCATTTGCAACCCTGAAATTAAACATAAGATTCCAAAATTTGTATTATAATTTTTGAAAAAACATAAATTATCCTTAAAATAACATCAATTATTTTGCAATTCCAATTGGATCCTTCTCCATTAAACACTTAGTTTCAAAATTCACAACCCCACAAGAATGTAGAATATCTGCAATTCCACCACAATTCGGCTGAGCTCAAACCAGTCTTCTTTCTTCATTAGATCCAATTTAAGTCTCACCTCATTTAAGGTTCTACAATTATAATGGGAAAAAGCTATTAAGCATCT
>JAQIYE010000046.1:0-20329 GCA_034699765.1 Xenyllodes armatus
AGCCCTCCGATCAATTCGTTCGGATATCCAAAGGTACCGTGAACAAGAAGAGAGACTTGACTACAAAAATGGGACTAGTCCCGGAATCACCATCCTCATAATTGTTCAAGCCAAAAAGATTGATGAGGGTCGTCGGGATGACATTCGAGAGATTTTAAGGGATTTTGATCGGTATCATGGAGGTAATGAATTTGCCCTTGACTTAACTTGCCCTTGAATTGAAGTTTGGCCATAATTAGAATGTTTAAGTTTTAAAAATCTCTTATTAGATGTTCGAGTGCTTTACACTTCGAGCAAGTTCCAAGCAGGTGACTTTGAGAGGTTCACTCTACACGGAGGAGATGATGATTTTATTAAAATTCGAGCAAATTATAACCTCACTGAAGGAAATGAGGCATTTATGCAAGAATTTTTGAAACGTAAGCGTATTTATGAAAAAAATTGACCACGTGGAATTATCTAAAAAAATTTCAAGAAATTACCTGTAGAAGCAACTTCAATTTTAAAATTTCTTTTACAGGGACTCATACGCGACTCTACTATCCACGGTGTGACCCACGTCACAATGATCAAGATGATGAGTATAAACTTGGATCGGATCTATTCATTTACCCGGGGTCAATCCAGTACTACAAAATAAGTCCAGATTATTTCTTCAAAAGCATTGATTTACGTAATAGAGTAAGTGGACGAAAAGTTTTAAATTGTCTTCATTTTCTTCTGAGGGTCAAATTACAGTAGAATCGTTGATATTTTTCTTTAGTTCACAAGCGATTTTGGTCGAGTCAGGGTTTGTATGTCAGTCCTTGAACGCTTCCCAAGTTCCTTGAATTATGATAAAGACCAGGACCGTGTCTACTGTAAGGAGACACATGGGACATATGAAGCCCCAGGAGGTTCAAATAAGGACGTTGAGTTTATTATCACAAAACCATGTTCAGGTCGAAAACGAGATGGATGTCGACACATTTATTTTTCAATTACTCCAATTTATGATGTCAAGAGTCAAGGGCTCAAACCTGATTGTTCCAGTACGATTTTCAATCAATTTAAAATTAATTGAACTGTAACCAACCACTCTTGCTCAGGACGTTTTTTTAATTTTCGCTTTTAGTTGTCGGATGTGAAACACCGGATCAGGTCAAGGTCACATGGTCTCATCACGGAATGAGGTGCAAGGGGTCCTCACTCCTTTTCAGCTCTTCTATCTTCATTGTCTTGTCCACTGCCATTCTTTCTTTATTTAATCAATTTTAAAGTAGTCATTAGAGGAACTTGTTTTAAATCTTTTAATATTTGTCAATCAATTTTGGAGTTTGTTGATCCATATCTTTTGGGACGAAACCAGAAATAGCATATCAGGTTAAGACTTTGTGTTCATAGTTTTTCATACAGCCAAAAATACATTTGTGAAATAAATCCATATTTTCTTTTGATTGTTGTAACGTTATGGGAAGTTGCATTATATGTAGATATCTGACTCAGATGTAGTATTAAAGCAAGTACGATCAAACTGATGAACATTAATGTTGGGATTTACTTAACACATAATTGTAGGGCAGTTCTAAATCTTCATCAGTAATATAAGTCACTTAATATTCATAATAATGCATTCATGCGCCTCGATTTCGTTAAATCAAACAATTAATTAATCCCATGCATATTTTCTCTTCTGTGGGAGAGTCGAAAATCTTTTGTATCAGTAATTGCAATTATTGCAACATGAGGAATGTCAGGATGGAAATTCATTTAGGCCTACCACAATTTGGCATTTGGTGTAAAGTCCAGGACACTAAATCGTTGGACCTTAAGGGGAAATCTTGTCAATTTTTGGAGGTTCGAGGACATTTTTTGAAAAGCTTCACTCAAAAATGACAGGAACACTTAAATATATGTGGATTTTAACGGTTCTTTGGGGTGAGTTAGTAGCAGTAAACAATTGTAATCTGAATGTTTAATTTACGGAAATTTAATATTTAGAATACATTTGTTATTTGTAGCCATTTTGTCGCCTGCAAATGCCTTCACCTCGGAATTCAACAAGAGTCTTCCTAAGGAATCCAACAATGAAATATCCTGTCGTGACCTCTGTAAACTTAGTCCAGAGGCTATGGAAGGTCCATACTATGTCCCAAATCAAAAAAATCAACCAAATATTTGTGAGGACCAACCAGGATCTCCACTAAAATTAAAAATTGTGCTCAAGGACACAGAGACTTGCCAATGGATCGAAGGGGCTCAAGTTCATATTTGGCACTCAAATGCTAAAGGCGACTATTCTGGGGTCAAGGGTAAAAGGATTTTCCATCTGACCTCTCTTATCAAAATGTTGCTAACTGATTTTGAATTTTTTAATGAGGTTCTTACAATTTGCCTTCAGGGACAGACAAAAACAAAACGACAACTTATTGTCGTGGAATTCAAGTGACTAACTCAACTGGTTCAGTGGAATTTGAAACCATCTACCCAGGTTGGTACAATGGACGTGCAATTCACATCCATGTCGAAATTTATGCTGGGGGTAACCTGACCCATATTGCTCAGTTGTACTTTCCACAAGAGATCAACAATGAGTTGACGCTCACGAAACCGTATTCTGACCGCTGGACCGTCCCACTTCCAAACGCACTGGATTGGGTTTACAGAAATCAAGGAGGAGCTGAAACGATCCTCAAGATGGATGGTTCAATCAATGATAATTATTTGAGTGGCTACATTGAGCTTGGCCTTGACCCTGCGATGATGAGTGAATTTTTGCCAACTCGTGGAACAAAGTATCCTGAATCCAAATGGGAGGGTCAGAATAAATACTCGAATACTAGTGTACCAGTTTCAGAGTTTACTGGTGAACCAATTTAAGTAGTTTAAAATAAAAATGCATCTTGATTAAAAAAGTTAAATGCTCAGTCTTTTTTAGTTTTACATGAATAAGTCATTAGCATTCGTTGTGTTTCGTCATGAAAGAATCTCTTAACAAGAATCGGGTCTAATATTTGGCTAACATCATTGAAAATTGATTGATATAGTCTGTGGATGGTAGCCAAAAAGACTCACTGAATGGGAATTTGCAAGTGGTGACAAGTTAGGAATGAGAATGGATTTATGACTAAAACAAAATGTCACCAAAAAATCCCATCAAAATAAATTTGTTAAATCACTTAGTATGTTTTGAATAAACAAAATGAAACAGAGATTTTTAGAGAGGTTTTTCTAAATCGAAAATGGCCCAGGAGGTTCTGTTTTTGATGTGAATGTTTGTACTCTATAGTACAGAGACCGATTTCATAAAAAAAATTGCGATTCATCAAAAATTGGTCCAAGTATTTTCCAATATCAAAATATTTTTGATTTCACATTTTTTGCAACCCACGACGTCTTCCAAATGCATTTTGAAATTTAAGTGGCACTTACTTGCTAGGCAAATTGGAGAAATAAAACCTCTCATAATTCTATAAATTTGTCTTTTTGAGTCTGTCTAGGACAAAACTTTAGTTTCATAAAAATCCAGTGGCCTCATCATCAGAGTGGCTATTATTTTTGACTGAGGCTTTTGAATATAAATGCCTTCTAGAACCACTTGTCCTTGCTAAAACTTTAGGGCCCAATGGTCAAAGCTGACCTATAATATTTGAACATTATTGACCCTCATAAAAAAGTCTGTGCAACTTTTCATTTCTATTTCCATGTTCCGGAAGGAATAAAAAACTTATTTATCTCCCCGACTAAGATTTTTTTTGCATTGCAATAAAATATTGGGAGATCCGAATCCTAATCCTGAAAAAGTCCCGTTGTCAGTTGGTACAAATTCTACTAGCTGACTATGGCATGGCGTCTTGTCTCCCAGATCAGACTTTTGTTTCATTGAGTCCTCATATCTTCATAATACATGTAATACCCGGGTATCATCATCCGGAACTGAATCTCGCTCATGTTATTTTGTGCTTTGACCCATTTTATCATTTCCTATCTGTTGGAATACTCAAACTTTTTTTAAAATCCATTCATTGTCTCCCAGCCGAGCCACAACATGAGACTTAGGCAATAAAGGAGTATCTGACCGAGCCTAGTGTTTATATCAAACTCTCCACGGTCACGAAAATTGTCACATTTTTCATAGACACGCTTTCAAAAACTTGTACAACACTTACATTTCTGGAATCCTTAAAGTTCTGGAAATAGCGATAAGAGCAAATAATAGTTATGTTTGCCAAATAATTTTGAAGCAAACCTTTTTAAGAAGCTGGAGTGCAAAATGATAACAAGGGTACAAAGTTTCAAGTGAACAGACAAAGTTTTCGTGAAAATCGCGAGCTCAGGTCAAATGTCACATTTTCATGATCCCGAAGTACCCCATGGTCAAATTGAGCCCCCTCATAGAAAAGCATCACTGTTTTCTGTACACCGTGGGAATCCGTCACAGTACCTTCGACTCTATTTTAATTTTTGTTACTACGCACTGATTATACCATTCCGATTTGAATTTTGTCAAGATGAGGGGACATACAAGATGAGGACGAATCCCCTCCAAAAGGTATGCCAAATCTGCCCCTGCCTTTTTCATTATAAATGCCCTTTCCATATTTGACAACTTTAACGCATGTTATGAGTTGACATCTCTTTTTATTTAACCCAATAAGGCACTCTGTTTTATAACAATGAGCCTTTGTCTCCTGGAGGAAGCAATTTACGTTCGTCTCACCATCCATGGGATCCAGTACCCAGCGGGTGGTGGAGAAAATCCAGAAGCGTACTTTGAGATCGTCAACATGTGTTCAACCTTTTTGTACTATGTGACAGTGATAAAGACAGTCTGGTGTAACTCAAGGCATTTCCTAGATGTCATGAAGGCCCTTGAGGCACATCCCGAGAGAGCGTACATCAATACCAGTTCGATTGGTAGTACAAAGGTGATTGCATGAATTATAAAATTTTTGGTAACCGACCTGTTGTGCTAATGTTCATAATATTTTTAGGCTAAAATTTGGATATCCCTCACACTCCTCCCATTTCTAATTTATCCAACGACAATCATTGGCGGTTTCTTCCTGAGGAATCCTAATTGGACAAAGGCTCAAGTCATTGAAGGTTGGAGTGGTCATCTTACCATGTTATTTTTCCTAGATGAGGCCCTCCCAGAACCTGTCTCAACCCCAAGGGAAATATTAGCCATACTGAGGGTGATCATCCTAATCGGCTACACTCAACTAAAAACTTCAATGGAGATGTTACTCCTTAATTGTGCCATGTTGTTGAGTGATGCTGTCAAGGATTTTAATGAGGTCGTGAGAGACTCAGCGCGTGTCAGTAGCCAAGTGGTAGGATTTCATAAAACGAAATGATGCTTTTAGGTTTATAATTTACACCGGTCGAGACCATTCATTTGTTTTAATTTGTGTTTTCAAGGTCATCCAAGAGTATGAGTTGCTCAGGTCACTTTCCAGAAGACTAAACCGTGCTGTTGGATTCCTAACATTTGGAGGGACGGTGGTTTGTCTCCCGTACTTTGTGGTGAATCTCCTAGAAGTCATTAAACCAGAGTCTGCTGCAACCTTCATTCGACATGCTATGTTTTTTACGAATTTGTTTGGATTCCTTCTTCTGGCTGCTCAAGTTAACAAACGAGTAAGAATTAAAACTGACCTTCATTAACAAAATTCATCAATGGAGTTCTTCAAAACGTGAGAATTTTGAAAAACCTCTTTGTTGATTCAACCCAACAGGCTCAATACATGGAAGACTGGCTCATGAGTAGGCGGAACTTTACAGAAATCTCTATTCAAAAGCTAAGCATTCTACTCCATGACCTTGCTGGACAAAATATTGGATTCAGTGGTGCTGGGCTTTTTAAAATTACTCCGACATTTATTGGAACTGTACGTGCCCCGTCAAATGCCATTTCTAAACATTAGTTCCTTTTCATTTGTTTGGACACGTATAACCTTTTTTTTTCTTGCTGTTTCTTTTAGATTATCAGTCTACTCCTCACGTTCTCAATTATCATCATTCAATTCCGAACTTCCTCCACTGTCTCAGGGGCGACTGTTTGGGCCGTTTCAACATAAATGATCCAAGACGTGAACTCCTTTAACCAAAAGCATTCCAAATAGCTCAAATTCGTGACCACATATAGAGACTTTGAGAACTATAGGACGTGATCGAAGAGCTAATCAGAAAAGGCCGGTTGCCATTCAAAGTTGGATTTTAGGTTTAGGCTTGTCCAAATCTTGATAGATAATTTTAGTGATCCTAAGGATTGACATAATTGACAGTTTATTAGGGTATACATAATATGGAGTTTATACTTTCTACCCTTGACCAAAATGTTGTGAAAATGCAAAAATCAAGCAATATGGTAGCTAAAATTTTTACAATAATATATAAATATCGCAATATGTGTACAGATTTTATTTTATTTTGTCGCCAAGCATGTATCCTAAGAAAGAAGGCTTATATCGTAACTCCGCATTTCATAAAATGAGATGACAGAATTTCATAGTATATCTGTTTGCGTTTGATTTTTGAGCGTCCACAAATAAAACAACTTTTCTAAAATAATGATCCAAGCCGTTCGACAGGGTATAAATCTGGAATCTCGTGGTTAATAAGAAAATATAGATATTCGGTTTTGTAAAATTATTGATCCAAATTATATCTTATGTTTTATCATGTCAAAATGTGTCACAGATAATGGCTGACTAATGGGATGAGTCTCCTCCTTGCAAATATCATATAATGTCATATACGATCTTGGAATTAAAAGGATCTAGGGTTGACTAAATTCCGTGAAAACTCGTAATAAAAATACATATACCAACACAACTTTTGTGTTTTTGCTTTAAATAAACATATATAGTCGTAAGCTGGATATTGGTACATTACTAGCAAACTTCTAAGCTGGAGAGACCCTTTTGAAAACATTTTAAGAAACAACAATTGATTTCAAAAATTAAGCTGAAATTCAACGAAATATTTATATTATGAACTCGAAATTATTTTTCCGGAAAAAGAAACTAAATACCATTAGCTAATGCATCTGTAAAATGATATACTTGGACCTGGGGACACGTGAGACGAAGCTGGAAGCTAGCCAAAGACCACGCCGTGGTGATATGGAAAACAGAAGATCGTCAGACCACATCATATCATTAATAGTCTCGCCATTTCATTCAGGAGTCAGGAGCCTCTTGGGAGACCATGAAAAGCACATTTCTGTTAATTAAAATTTGGAGGAAATTAGCTTTTAAAAAATTGAGAATGACAACCAAATGACTTCTTTATTATACACGAGCATGAAGTCCTTCACAACATTATAGAAAACTCAAATATATTTCGCTCTTGTGTTTTTCAATTTTCTAATGTTGTTTTGACTTTTGAAAGTGCAATAAAAATTTCGAAGGATTGATTGATGTTGATGATTGTCCTGGATCGCTCTGGCTTCTAAAAGCAATGAATGAGATCCATTGTGATGATCCAAATTTTTAAGATTTCATTCCAAAATCTTGTCAAGTGACATCATTAATTAGTTAACCACTCCTCCTCTAGGAGATATCTAAATTTCTGATATTTACCTATTTATTGGACCTAGTCCAAGGATAAAGTAAATGAGCAGAAAAATTTACAACTTCGCACTCAGAGAAGAAAGAGTTTTTTTTTTTGCAAAAAGACCGATTTCAATTACTAAAATTTGAGGCAAACCATGCAGCTCCTGTGAAACCATTTTGCTTCATAAGCTAACTTTTATATTTTTAGGTTAGAGATTTGAATTACATCTTTTGATAAATTGAGTTGCTTCTATTATCCCGATAATTGGAACCACATGGAGATGGAACATGCTTTAAAAATGCAATATATCCTGCGAAACCTAATTTTGAAATGGCTAAAAGACCAAATATCTGTTTTCCAACGCTATAACGGTTTATAATGCTCCGTAACATGAACCAGTATGAGCTTATATATCAACTTTCTAACCGAATTCTTTGATCCAGTTATAGAAGCATTTCATTCATGTAACTAATCCTTCAGTAATAAAAAGTTTCAATTTCCAAATTAACGAGTTTCAATCAATCAATGGAACAAAAAAAACCTTGTGCAAAAAAAAAAGAATTCCCTTTGGATATGATATGGAATGATGGAGGAGGCTGGATGCTGGAACTGGAACATGCTTTCTTGTCCCATGTGGATTTTATAATATCCGAAAAAGCAGTCAAAAGTTTTTATGGTTTGGCCAAACGAAGGATTATGCCATCGCCATGTCTGTCTCACCGTCGTTTTAGCGTGAGACGAGAGAAGAGAACAATTTGAAACTTTGGGCTGCGACTTCTTCATCCTTTAAAACGGTACAAAGGCAAAAAAAGTCTCAAAATCATTCTTCCGTACTTCCAGCTTAGCGTTATTGTCCAACTGACGACTTGGATGACTGTGAGTACAAAAACGTGACAGAGTACATTTTCCTCCTACCCTGACCATATTTACACAGCCGCTTAACGGAACTTATTACAAGCTTCAATACCCATTTCACTGTCGACAGTTCTACAAAAGCCGTAGTTTTTCACAAACACGCGACACGACGCGTATTTTAAAAACTTGTAAGATATTGTGTTATTCGATTGTTTCATTTTGAAGCTTCTGCGTTTGAAATGAGTTTCATCAACAAAAGATTTTTAAGAACTTGGAGTTCGTGGGGTTAAAGTGACCTCAAGCCAACATAGTTGAAGCAGTAGGATATATTTTTAAGGTATCGTACAATACTTGTATCCGTGTTCCGTTCTTGTTTAAAATGTCACATTTTTCTGAGCCCGAATGGGCCCAACAGGCTCAAATTGAGCCTCATCAACGAAAATCTTCCCTCATTCCCGTTGTACACCGTGGTAATCCTGCAGAGTACCTTCGACTCTATTTTAACTTTTGTTACTACACACTGATTATACCATTCCGGTTTGAGTTTTGTGAAGTTGAAGGGACCTACAAATTAAAGACGAACCCTCTGCAAAAGGTATTTGATGTTTGACCTTTGACATGACACAAGTATTCATAGAATTTAGGATTTGTCTTTATCATATTTTATGCACCACAGGCCCTCTGTTGCCTAACATTGAGCCTTTGTCTTTTGGAGGAAGCTATTTTTGTTCGACTTACAATCCATGGGATCCAGGACCCTGAGGGTGACGGTGTCCAAAATCCAGAAGCGTATTTTCAGATTGTACACGTTTGTTCAACCCTCCTGTATTATGTGACCGTGATGAAAACCATTTGGTGGAATTCCAAGCAATTCCTTGGGGTCATGAAGGCACTTGAAGTACACCCTGAGCGGGCTTACCCCACCTCGAGTCCATTTTGGAGTACAAAAGTGAGGCTTATAAAATGTCGAAAATTTGGGAAAAATTAGAAAATTCAAAATTAAGGTTAAATTTCCCACAGGCTAAAATTTGGATGGCCCTCACCCTTCTTCCATTTATAATTTACCCTACGACCTTCATTAGTGGCTTCTATCTCAGAAATCCAACTTGGACAAGGTCCCAAGTCATACGACACTGGAGTGGACATCTTACATTTTTATTTTTTAGCGATGGGTTCTTTCCTGAACCCGCATCAACGTTTAGACAAATACTAGCCGCGGTTAGAATAATCACCCTGATTGGTTACACTCAAATGACAACCTCAATGGAAGTATTGCTTCTCAATTGTGCGATGGTACTGAGTGATGCTGTCAAGGACTTCAATGATGTCGTACGAGACGCAGCTCACGCCAGCTGCCAAATGGTTAGCGTTAAGGTTTTGTACTTTTCCGGGCTCCTGGTTATTTTCATTGAAGCTGACAAATGTTTTTGAATTTCAAGGTCATTAAAGAGTATGAGTTGCTGAGATCACTTTCGAGGAAGCTTAACCGTGCGGTCGGGTTCTTAATCTTTGGTGGGACCGTGGGCTGTCTCCCATACTTTGTTGTGAATCTTTTAGCATTCATTAGACCGGAATCGGCTGCTAGTTTCATTCGACATGCCATGTTTTTCACGAATCTATTTGGATTTCTTCTTTTGGCAGCTCAAGTTAACAAACGAGTGAGCTTAATTTTGAATCATTTGATTTGACCAAATATTAAATATGCTGAGAATCCCTAGCCATGGATTTTTGAGAATATGTATCAATTAAACCTTACAGGCACAATTCCTGGAAGACTGGCTAATGACTCGAAGAAATTTTGCAGAAATCCCTGCCCAAAAGATAAGCATTTTACTCCATGACCTTGCTGGGCAAAATATTGGTTTTAGTGGTGCTGGACTTTTTAAGATTACCCCAAAATTTATTGGAACAGTAAGTGCCCCATTCTACAACAAATTATCAAGTGGTACTTCTGAACATATTATAGTTCCAATTTGTTTTACGTCGAAATTTTTTGTTAAATGATGCAGATAATCAGTCTTCTCCTCACGTTCTCAATTATCATCATTCAATTCCGAAGTTCTACCACTGGTTAGATTAGAATTTCTTGGTGAAAGTCATTCCGGTGGTCACGGCGTGACCAGCAGTGGGGAACATGATTTTACGTGACCGAGCCATAGTAGGAGGCCAGTTTTTGGCCATCAGGATTCAATGGTACTTAAAATTCCAATGTTGGCTTGTTATTATTATTATAGCAAATTATTACAGATAAGTCATTGATTAGAGCCTTAAAACCACGACTTTTTTTTTCATTCGTTGACCTCCTCATTAGAAATCTTTTAGAACCTTTTCTAATATAAGTAAAAGTTTCAAATACAAATTTATCATTTGTCAAATAAAAATATGTAATCATCTGTTAAATCGTTAGTCCAACAGTTTCATATTTTATAGACACGTATCATAAGACAAGTTAGTAAGCAGCACTAGGGAAGATCTGCTAAGAAATATTGTGACAAAGCAAACCCTTAGTATCATCAAAATTCTCGTAAAATTCTCATCTTAAACCATCTACTTTTAAATAATAAACCACTTTACCTAAATAACGAACTACATAAAAGTTTACTAGACATT
Organism: Xenyllodes armatus; assembly: GCA_034699765.1. Taxonomy (NCBI): domain Eukaryota; kingdom Metazoa; phylum Arthropoda; class Collembola; order Poduromorpha; family Odontellidae; genus Xenyllodes; species Xenyllodes armatus. The sequence goes on from JAQIYE010000046.1 coordinate 11,008, forward strand.
CAAGCAAATCTCCAGTTTATTTATTGTCAAACATATTAGTAAATCATAATATTTTCATCCAGCCAAAAACAGTAATTCACCTAAACTATATTTACTTGGAACGTTGGAACATGTATGTATATGTAGCTTATTATAAGTGCACACTTATATATATATATATAAGTCAAAAATGTCAAAGCTAAATGGTTGACTAATGAGAGTTTCCTCCTCCCAAGTCACTCGAGTTTTTTTTGAGACGACAGGGATCTAGGATCACTACTCCTGGCTCAATTGCGTGAAAACTGGAGATAAAAATACACAGCTAAGATCAAACCTTCCTTTTTTTTTAAAACAAAAACACATAGGTAAACTGAAGTTTGTGCTACTAAAAGCCTGCATTTTTTGCTACATTCAAAATTCCCGTAAAACGCTTAAACAAAACGCTGAGCGTAATCAATTTTAGCGCAAAGTAATAAGGTAAATACACCACAAACGAAATCCTCTTTATATTTTGTCAACTCGAGGTCATTTGTTCTCACAAATACATAAGGAAATGAAATTAGCTAAAATGTATAAAGTAAAGATGCGCTTGGGGACACATGAGACAAAACAAAACTGGAAGTCGGCCAAATACCGGAAGTACAAGGAAAATGGAAAGTCGTTAGACCACATCATTAATGGACTCTTTTAATATCATATCATATCATATCAATTCCCAACGAGCAATGATCCTGGCCTCTTGGGAAGGAACCAGGTAGCGAAATGTACACTTTTATTAATTAAAATTCGGATAAACTAAGCCCTAAAAAGTGCAAATGGAAACATTGCAAACATTTTTTTCAGCATCTTCATTTTTTAATACTCTTGTTGTTTTGAGTTTTAGAGGAGCTAAAAAGTTACTACAGAATTGATTGATGATCATGAATGAATGCTGATCTTGTTTTTTTTTTTGGCTGAAGAAAAAACTAAAAGTGTATTCCACTACTGCTTCTTTCTGGTTGTCACCCGTAACTTCGAAGAATGGGCTCCGTTGTTGTTAAAAACCACAAAAGATCCTAATTCCTAAAGTTTCATTCGAAATCTTGTCAAATGTCATCATTAGTCAGTTAACCACTTCTCTTCGTAGACGTGTCTTTTAATTTCAGATTTTATCTTATTGGACCAGGACCCAAGGATAAAGTAACTAATTATGAGAAATGGCGAATGAGTATAAGACAATGCACAAGATGAGCCCTTGTAATTTTACAAGTAAACAAAAAAAACTTTTAAAATACAGTTTCAGGACAGTGAAGTGCAATCACTGGCAAATAATTTTGTTGGACACGTCAGTATGTTATAGAGGTGCATTTCCGTGTTTCTTTTGCTTTTTTGATTTTTTACACAGTGTAAAAAATATCATTTATTTAAATACATATATGAAAATCATGAACTCAACAAATAATTTTTTTAAACAAATAAAATTTATGGATTTCTTTTAATAAATGTGACAAGTACTAATAGCCGCATGAAAATTGATATTGACATATTGACCCAATCCTTACAGATTACTACAATAATTGAGTAAATCGACAGTTACATAATTTTTTCCCATCAAAATTTCATCAAAACCCCATGCATCTCCCAAATATCTGAAAAAGTTTGACGATTGCATATATTATTGACTCAAAATGTGAAAAAGTTAAGTTGGGATGCTCCCGACGACTAGTGAAAAAGCACAACGGGTGTGCATGCAGGAAGAGTTTGAATAAGCCTCTACGGTGAAAAAGTATTTATTTTGTGAAAAACTGACAACATTTCAACAGCAACAGCCCTTGCTAAAAAAAATTCTGCAAATTTTGTACTTTTATTCATTTTTCTCAAAATCAGTAGTCAAAATGCCATACATCTTCTGCCTCAACTGTCAAGAAAATCTAACCCAGACCCCTCAAAAACTCAGACACAAAATCAACTTTAGTCGAACAGGATGGCTAAGAGAAATATCTCAAAAAATTCTCTGTCCTCCATGCACTCATCACGGGTTTTCCCGACAAGGCAGCCCAGCTAAAAGTCCTGGCCGATGAGTGTGAGGCCGTTAGAGGACTCAAGGTCATTTGTGGTTCATGCCTAACCCTCATTCAATCCTTGTACAGATCTTTTGTAAAGATCCGCTCTGGAGGTGGACCCCTGGTTGACCTCTTGGGAATTGGGGTCAAGGAGATGACTGAACGAGTTTATCAATCAAAGTTTTACAGGAATGTTGATTCTCAAACCCTCCAGTCCAGACCTCCGGATCCTGAATGGAAGGGACAACCTCCAGTTGAAATTATTACACCTGACCTTGAACAATCTGAACCACCACCAGTTGAAATCCAATACAAACCTGATGGACGTTTCCTCAAGGATGGGCGACTACGACCAGCACGACTAGGTCGACCTAATGTTGGTCCACTCATGAGGAAGGCCCTCAAGGGCACCCCGATACAAAAACAAAATTTCCTTGACGGACTCAAAAGAATTATAAGTATGGAATTGAAACTCCTGGCCAATAAGACGTCTCTTCGTGGAGACCCAGCCCATGGAGAGTCACTCTTGTACTTTAATTGTGACTTTTTGAGTTCAGAACTTGAGTCCTACAGTCCAACTTTCCTCGCTGTCCTCAATGGGATATTTTGTGATAAGAAACATAAAAGAGTTTATAAACGAACGGATCCAGTTCCAGGGACATTGATGCTCCCGATTGTTGCAAATGGTGTTTATTGTCGAAATAAAGGTGCTTGTCGTTTTCAAAAGATGGTCGGACTAGTACTTCGAGCAACTCAAGCAAATACAATAAGGGATTGCCTTTAAATATTTTGTAATTTAACCGTTTACGAGGTTGCCGCACATTGGCTACTTTATTTGTATTTTAAAAATTATACAGACTCATGATATATTCTGTTCGTTGTACCTATCTGCGGGCTACAAAACAGCTGGAATGGTTGTGGATCGTCTTGCTCTCCAAGATCATGGCAAAGCAAAGGTGTACTAAAGGTATTATTATTATGTACAATTTAAAGCATTTCTCACGCATAAATGTCCTATATTATATGGATGTCCTGTGTACCTCTTTATAATGAACAGTATGAGTTGTAATTATATGTATTTTGAACAGGTTGGTTTGGATCCATTAGAAAAAGTTGAGGTCAAGTTGGAGGAACCTAGCATAGCGGAAGTTGATGATGATGGATATATGTCAAGAAGCTGTATGGAGGATTCGAAAATGGACATTTCTGAAGACGAATCCGACTCGGATTCCGATCCGTATGAAGATCCACTGAGTTTGGAATCCCATCCAGGTGGTAGAAAGAGGACAGTTCCCGCTCCAGCCAGCCCCGTGTTCAAGCTCATTAGTTAAACGAACCCCAATTAATCCGCATTATTTAATTTTGAGTAATTTAGTTGAGGTTGAGGGTTCAAATTTAGAGAATGAGGAGGTGGATGACCAAAAACTGGAGATTTCTTACGAGTTCAGTTCAGATTTAAAATAGAAAGTTTGTAAAATGTTTCTAGCTTCAAGGTAATCAGTAATGTTCTGATACTGCAAAAGTTTACGTGTCATACTGTATATTTACTTACGGATATTCATCCGTAGATCTGGATCTCTTGCAATTTTTGATCATATAACATTTTGGTACTTTTTTTTACTCAAGAATAAAACACGAATGAAAATATAAGTGGATCAAGAAATTCATGTAACAACTCTCTGACTCTGATGTGGGTTCAACAAGACCAGAGAGCACGTTTTCTTGTTAATGCTTTTACTCAAAGATGTATACTTCTAGTTTTCGCTCATCAAGGAGCCGAAAAAAATGGTTTTTTCGGTTTCAACTAATCTCAAAGAACAGTTTTTTCCACTCCAGACTCAATGTACTTTTTCCTAGAATTCATCAGGAGAGTAAATATGGGAATGTCAGGTCACAAGAGATTGTTAAGTGCTATATCATAATTAAAATACTTATTAATCCTTTTTAAGATTTTCACAGCAGTATTTATTAAAAGCTAAAAATTCTTTGAAAGTCGATGAAGATATACCAAACATGCCATTTTTAACCCCCAAAAAATATCAATGGGGCTGTTTATGAGTACTGCCCTGATCTGATCTTGCTTTTATCTCCCATTTTCATTCCCCAAAAGAGATCCGAATCCGGGACTCAAAAAAGTAGAGCTGAGAAGTAGCAGATCAGTTGCAATTTTTGAGCTGTGCTAGAACTAGCTCCACATACATTGAAGGTTAGGCTCAATTAGCTCATTTTCCCAATTTCTATTTTCATTTTCACTTTTTCCTGATGTATTTCCATCGGCCTTGGTGGGTTCTGACGAGTCTGGAGAAAAAACACGAGTCTATACAAATACCATTAGTTTACTCATCATTCGATAATTTGTTGAAATTCGAGACCAGCCATGACCAGGATTTAGACATGTCGAGTGACTTTTGGAATTAATGACTATTGTTAAAATCGTACACAAATTAGCCTCATCATCAGCATCAGCATGACTAAAATCTCAGAGAGTCCCCTTCAATATTTACAAATTTACTTTCGAGCAAGTTATTATGTCGGAATATTTCCATTTAAGCTCCAACTCAATTCTCAGACAGATTCGTATGAACTCGTTACAAATGCGTATCAAAAGGTAATAAGTAAAACCTTCGAAATTCACTACTTCATTGTTCCACGGTCACGGCTCTCAAGAGAAATGTGCTCTTGAAAGTTGAAATTTTCATTTTTGTAGATTTTATGTGGACTAAACTTGGCCCTTTGTCTCCTGGAGGAACTTCGTGATGGGATAGATATCATTCAAAAGATGAGGTCATCCGTCTCTGATGAGAGGAGTAATCCCGAGACCTACTTTGAGCTAGCCAATTTATTTTCTAATTTGGTCTATTACTCTACAATTGTAATGACACAATGGTTTCGTAAAACTCAAATTCTTGGATTATTCAACGTCCTTCATAAAGGACATTCCAAACCGAGAAAGAGCAAGGTTTATCCATCAAGCTAGTCCAATTTTTGAAACATTTTTCGAAAATAAACGTGTTTATCAAAATTGATTTTACAGGCAGGGTTCCTTGCACCACTTTCCATCCTCACCTTTGCGGCCTACATTGGCCTAGCGATCCTCGTTAGTTTTAGTACAAACTTTTGGAATGGTCCAATGATTTGGGAATTTTGGGCCCAGGATGGGATGGAACTGTTTCTATTACCCCAAGGGGCAAGGAACTTCTCAGGTCATGGTCATGAGGATGGTGAAGGTCCAATATTCCTCCTCGTGACCCAAATCACTTTTGGGACCCTAAGGATGGCTGTCCTAATTGCCTATTCCCTCATGACCTCATATGGTGAGGTCCTCCTCATTAATTGTGCCCTTTGTCTTGGAGATGTTTGTGATGACCTTAGGATTATGGCTCAGGATCCAAATATACCTGCTGAAGAGGTCAGTTTTGTTAAGTCTTGCCGTTAGAGTTGGACGGTTCGGTTAGGATTGGATGTGTGACCTTGAACTTTTTTTAGATTTTAGAACAGTATGAATTTGTCAAGTCTGTCTCCAAGGCCATGAACAAGGCTGTTGGGGTCCTCGTCTTTGGAGTGGTTATGGGCTCCCTCCCATATTTTGTGAGCAATTTTGTGAGCATTGTTCAACCGGATGACATCTTTATGTTCCTGATTCATTTGCTGGAATTCTTTAATATTTATACATTTATGGTCTTGGCTGCAAATGTAAATAAAAAGGTTAATGGGTCATTTTTAAAATTTTAAGCTTTTAGAATAGTCAAATCCTTATAAACATGCTCCCAAATATTAACAGTTCTCATTTTCCCCAGTTGGACGCCTTGGACGATTGGTTAATGACCAGTAAAACTGTGACGTCCATTTCCCTTCAGGAGTTGACACCATTCCTACACGACTTGTCCAGAAAATGTGTTGGGATCCAAGGGGCTGGATTTTTTACTGTCAATAGCACATTTCTTGGCTCCGTGAGTTCATCTACTATATAAAATCTCAAATGGTTTGTGAATTCTTAGTTGACCCTGACCTTGAGCATAATATTGAAGTAAAATTGACCTTTGCATTTTCTCAGATGATCAGTCTTCTCCTGACATTCTCAGTCATTCTCATTCAATTTAAAACTCCATCTCGGCCATGTCCCCTTCCTATCTCAACAATTATTGAAGCTCTAAACTCAACGGCTCTGTAATTTCAGTGTTATTAATACAAGCTGGAAGCCAAAAACGCTTTTCCGAGATTCAATAAAAGCTTTTGCTTACACATTTGAGTATGATCGTTTCGAAAAAGCTAATTCAGCAATTTAATCCAGCATTACATTCTAAGGCCAAAGTCTAGTCTAGTGTAAATCATTTCATCATATATTCCAAAATTCAATTGTTTTTATTGTTCAATTACATATAAGTTAATATTCAACAAGGTCCAAGCATTTAACATAAACAAACAGATGATGATTAAAAGACAAGAATGAGGTAATTGCCTGACTAAAGAGACTATCTACATTCAGTAATATTTTTTAATAAGAAATATCGAAAGAAAACAATACAAAATCAGTTGGGGCTAAACATTTATATATTTAGCCAATTAAATTTCATCCTCAAAGTCAAAACCTTACACAATAAACATGTTTTCAGATCTAGTAGTTTATCAGATCATCTTAAACATATTTTTAGATCATCAGTGGATGGATTTTCTAAGTTATGGAGCGTAACATCATTGAAACTAGTAATAAATTACTATACAATACAGCATACAACAGTGATTAAGACTTATAAATATCATATTGCACCAAATGTGGTCAATTATATCATATGTGTCATTTACCACTAAATAATTTATTTAAAAGTAATTTTGTCTAGAAGTTTAATACACCCTGTATTGGTTTGCATGAACGATTTGGGCAATTGATATTGGCTAAAAAATTTCAATCTATTGGGAGTTTCGGGGATCCATAATTCTATGTATTATTGCAACCTTATTTGACAGATTTTACAAATTTCAATAGGGATGTCCCACTAGAATTAACTTGATTGTATGAAAACTTCGAACTATTACATTTAGCACCCATCGACGTCTTTGGGTAATCTCACGAGAGACTGGACTAATAACAATTCTGGAACTAGATTTTGATAATCGATACTAATTCTTTAGATTATACCCATAATAATCAAACAAACGTTTTACTAGAACCGTTGAGTACGTATATCTCACTCACTCATGTCAGCAAAATATTTAATTGGAGTCAGATCCCTTAAAATATCCAGATCAAGGATAAAGGAGTATTCAAGCATTACGTCAAAAACAACCCTAATTCCGTATAACTTCTTGTTTGGGGTTGTTGTGGGGCCGCCGGTGGTAAGGCTTGAACCAAAGTGGTTCCTCCACTCGACGGTCCGTTCGCAGTCCCGTTGGTCCCACCAGTAGGTCGCCCCTGTAAACTTTTATCCTGGATAGAAACTCTAGGGTTGGTCGGTTCCAGGATCAAATCTGACCCTGTCACAGGGTCAACCCCACCAACAAATCCAAAATTTCTTCCAGGATTTGAGATGATGATTGAGCCACTATGATGTTCAAGTGATGGTGGATGATGATGGTGGTGGTGATGCTGAATTTGAGAATGGGTTGCTGGATGATGGTGGTGATGGTGGGGTATGGCGAAACTGGAAATTGGGACCACAGGGGGATGATTTGAAGAAACAGTGGCAAGGATGCCTCCAGCAGCTCCGTTAAGTTTTCCTGTTGCAGGGCTTGGGCTGTACCCAATGTGATTATGGTGACATTCTTGTAAAATCTGCAAATCGTTTAAAATACCATTTAAAAAAATTAACTGCTGGAATCTGGCAGGCAGGGCTTTGAAAAAGCGGTATTTTACCATATTGTTCCCTCCATGATGATGAATAGCTCCATTAGCTGGTGTCCCAAAATATGCCCCATGAGTACCTGGGCTCATGGGTGGTGAAGGATAAGGCCAGTAGTATACCGGGGTTGGTGGATAGCCGTAGTGTGGTGAAGGATTTGTAAGACCAGGAGGGGCTGGTGGATGCGGGAACATACAAGTTGGCCCCTGAGCAGGAACTCGATGGTGATGAAAGTGTGGTGTTCCACCAGTGGTCATTAATGGATGTCCGTGACCATGAGGAATGGATGCTTGAGGGGCTGGGTAAGCTGAGTAGCCAAATTGCAAGGCTGATGCAGAATGATAGCCCGCACTTGACCCTAAAGTTCCTGGAATTACAAATTATGACACTTGTCGACATTGTATATGCAACTTGTATTCGATTAAGTTCATCTGTTCTAGAGCTTTAGATCTTTACCTTGAAGATTCCCACTAATTGACCTCGTAGCGTGTTGTGAGCCCTGACTCGGAAAACTTTTATTAGTCACACTTTGAGCCAAAAATGAATTTGATGGAAGTACAAGACAACCATTCAGGACCAGGTTCATGTCCTCGCCAGAACATTGGAAAACTTCAATGTAACGCTGCTTCTTAAAATACATGTATCGATGATGTTTGCTCTGAGCGGTGATGTAAGCACTTGCTTCCGAATCCATTTGTATAAAGGCTTCACCAGATGGTTGACCCTGATTAGTTTAGGGTTTAAGTGAATTACGAATGACCCTGATCGCAAATTATAAGATAATGTTTCTGGATTAGTTCCTGTATGTACCTGTGCATTATAGACCATATGAACCCCTTGATAGACAATATTTTTTGAAAACTCTCCAAGGAACTCTAAAATATGTTCAACTTTAGCCTCGTATGGAAGACCTCGAAGTCGAACACAGTCTTTACGAGTCCCTGTAGTAATCATGTGTTGAGTAAGTCCAAGGCCTGTGGAACCCAGGAGGCTAAGGTTATTTGAACCAGGGGCACCAATCGGCCCACCATGACCCAGGAGAGGAGACATAACATTCGAATGACCCTGGGCGCTAACGATGAGGTCAGGCCTTTCCCTTAAACATAATTGTGACGAAAGTTGTGACGCTGGTTCTAGGCACCTGTTTAGTACCTAAATTTTCAAACGTAAATTTATTTAATGGGCCTAATGTCGGGTATGTCTAGTGGCAAATACATGAAATTTAACCTCAAATGGATCACAGACCTGTTGTACTTCGGCAGTAGTACTTCGAAATAACTCAATGTATCGGTTTCCTATACTTTCCCTGTGTTTACTCAAGGCTTTCGCAGCGTCCTCTTCATGATTAAATAGGACAAAGGCATCACCGGTTGCTCGACCATCATAGCGCTTCACAAATAAAACCCCTTCTTCACCACACAAAACCTTACAACTTGTTGAATTGGATTCGTTGGATCCAGGAGA
>JAQIYE010000047.1:0-20263 GCA_034699765.1 Xenyllodes armatus
ACACCCTATTTACTTTCATCATCCAGTCTCACTCACTCAGAGTCATTCTCTCAATTAAGAAAAGTAAAGAAGAGATGGTCCCTCTCCCCATATATTATGAGGCTCTGGATACATACAGGACTCATGTATGTATGTATTAAATGTATTTGAGAAAAGTACAAAGTAGTAGTAGTAGTAGGCGACTCACTCACTTCAGACGAGAATGAAATCAAATGAAGAGGGTCTCATGCGACTACATCACGTCCATGTCCTTCTTGGGTTCTTTATCTGAACTGAACTAAGGCTATAGGCTGGACCCCGTCATCATCATCATCATCCCAAATGATGGAGAAAGTACAAAGTCTCTGTCTGCCCTTTGTGGATCTGTAGCCACCCTGCCTGCTTAACTTAACCCCAGTTGAGCCTTGGATGGAGGATAACTTGATTTTATCTTCAGTAATCAGACGAATTTGAAATCAAAGGAAAAGTGGGTTTTGTAGGATTGGATTCAAGTTTTTTAAAGTCAGAGAGATGAAGGGGAAAAGTTGAGTTTGAGGGAGAAAGACTTTCTCACTTTGGTGACGGACTCACTCACCCAATACTAAGGGCTTGGGGGCTGTAGGCTAGAGAACAGAGACAGGAGGCTCAAGTGCAAACTTTTGAGAATTAGTATTAGTAATACAAACCCTAAGCCCCTAGAGAGACCTTAAAGGAAAATCTGCTGTGATGAGGATTTTTGGGTTCAGAAGAAGGACCAGAGGAAATTAATGAGGTGTGCTAAGGCTCGTTAATACATTTCGAGTTCAATTGAAGAATAGGGAAAATGAGGGTGAAAAAAGAAAAAGTGAGGTTCTTTTCTTGACTATGGTACATTTATAATAATAACTTTTATAGGTAGAGCTCTAAGATTTTGCTTAAGATCGAAATGTATGTCGAAGGTGATCTCATGACTTATCATTTTGGGACTAGAGATTTTTTTTGAGAAAAAACGTACTAGGGCTCCATTAAACTTTGACCCCGAACCTCCGACATCCTTCCTCCTCATTTCCATATATAGTCATTTATTTAGGGTTCAAACTAAAGTTCTTCTCTCTCTAGTCATTTTCACAAGATGATGGTCTATATATAGCTTTCTTTGTTGTAGTTGTGTTGGAGGGCTCAGTGAGGCGTGGACCCTCTTGGGCCTTTTCTCTCATTCTTTCTCTTCTTCAGTCACCTTCTCTGTTGGTAATTCCATCTCAAAATGGAGAGGCATGATGACTTGAACTTGAGAGTTTTTGAGGAAGTGAGTGTGTCTGACGCTAATGAATATCCGTTTTGAGCTCTCCCAGAGATTCCTTCAAAGTTCTAAGCTGTAGACCCACTCCACCTTTCCTTCTTTTTTAATGAGTTAATCCTTCTCATAAATGATGATGGAGACTCTTAAGGGAGAAGAAGAAAATCCATTTTAAAGTTATTCATCCAAACATTCTTAACCTTTCCTCTTTTCTTCTCTGTGAGGAATTTTACAAAATTCTTCCTCTTGCTTCCTTGAGAAATAATAGGTTCAGCAACCAGAGTGAAAGCCATGACCATCACCAATCAGATCAGGGTTTAAATTTGGAGTAATCCATAACCTAAGTGAGAAAAGGAAATCCACAAACCAAACCCATTCATTTCCATTTTCAAACAAATCCCAAAGGAGATTTTCGTCTTGGACATTTTACAGTTCCATTTTATAGAATTTTTAAATTTAGTGATTTGGTAGGTCTCTTGAACTCAAACATGAGGAGAAAGCTTGTCCTTTCAAATAAAGAGATCAAAGTGTATGAGAGCCATAATGGATGTATGAGTCTCTGAGCCCAGAGAATTTTATTCAAGGAACTCTTACTAATTGGAGTCCTAAACCTGACCTGTTCTTTTTTGACATAAAAGAGAAAGTCAGCTGATACACAGTACAGAACATGTAGTTTAGATCCACAGTTTCACTTGGTTGGTTGGTCTTCAGCCTGTAGCCCTCTTTGGCATTGAATACATAATAGTAGTATTATATGTAGTGTCCTTTCAAGTCCCTGAACTCAAATCAAACTCTCTTTGAAAGAGAGACAAGTCTTTCATCCTTAAAAAGAAAGTTGAGGGGGGAAAATACATTGAGGTTTCCTTGACTCAAAGAATAAGAAGAGTTGAAAGGAGAATAGAATGGTGATCAATCCCTCATAGAATCCTTCTTGGCCCTGGTCCTCCTTCATTGAGTTATGTAAATTGGTCCAAGTTGAGTTGAGTACTTGGGCATTTTTTGGTCCAGAGGGACAGGTCACATTCATCCTTGAAATCCGACAATTCCTTCTTAGGACATAGTCTAGTCTAGTTTGGTCCTTTTGGGAGCAGTTGAAGACTACTAGTTATTGCCCCCTTGAAATATCTTGGGTCCTCATTGTCAAGTTTTTAGGATAAAGTAAGGAGGAGGAGGAGGCCAATGATGATGGCCAGCACGTACTCTCATGTTCAAAAGACTCATGTAGAAACTCCAGGTCGTCAGGAAGCTGGGAGGTGAGTGATCATCACACCTACAGCAGTATCCTCCATGGGATCCGTATGTGTACCTGTTCGTTCAACAGAATTGGGTCTCTCTGTGCTTGGAATGAAATCCTCAAAAAAGTATTGCGGAATGAACTCAATTGATATTCGACCAGCACATTTGATTTAGTTCCGACACTTTCCCCCTTCTTTCTTCGGCTCTGGGATTCCAGGTCAGAGAGTGAATTGGATGGAGGATGTGGAATGTGGATGGGTTAAGGCTTGATATCAGTATCCTACAGTAATTTCCTACAAATAAAAATATAAACCATTAGTTGCTCTCAGAAACATTTTTGCTTAAAAAAATCAAAATCTACACTATTTTTAACTTTAATTTCTGTCGTATTTTTTAATAATTATAATTATCTAAATAAATAAGAAATCTCTTCCTAAATTGTAGGAAGGTGTTTTTGGTATTTCCTCCCCTGAAGGCATGACTCTCCTTTCATCAAAGAACCAATTTGTCTCTCTCGCTCTTTCTTTTTGGCCCCTGTGGGAGGGAATCTTCTATGTTTTCTATATTTTCATGGAAAGATGTTATCTTTGTTAGAGGTGGTGGTGGTAGGTAGTATTGGTGAGAAAGGGAGAGAATGTCAATTGTCTCTTCCTTTTCTTCCCCATTCTAACTTCCTCCTACTACAAATACAAACCAAATCAACAAAGTAATCTATGTTAGAGAAACAGAAGAACCAGAAGAGAGAGGGAAAGTCCCTTCTGTTTTCCTTCAAAGTTTTTTTCTCTCAGGACCTTCCTTATTTCCAGGCCTTTTCCAGCATATGCTAATTCTCCAGGATGTTGAGCTACAGTCCATTTTTTGAGAGTTTTCCCCTGAAGGCTAAAGGGAAAAAAGAAACATTCCCAATCTTCCTTCGAACACAACAGGCAGGATCCTCCCATATTCCCATTCCCATCCATCCCATTGATTTTCAGTTACCTTTTCCCCCTTTTATTTTGTTACCGACTTGACTTGAGTGAGTGCTAATGCTAATGGAAGTTCCAGAAACTTCGGTTAGGATCCTAGATAGGATGTAACCTGGAGTCAGTCAGATTAGCATCTTGACTTTATTTCGGGGTTTTTTGTGGGTTTCTGGCCTTAATGTATTGTATTCCAATTATGGGTTCTTGGTGGATGGTGGGTTTTCCATCCCCTTCTGGTTTGTTCGAATGTAGGTTTCGATATTTGGAGGTTTCAGAAAAGAGTAGTATTTTTCAAAATAAAAAAGTCAGACTTGATGGTAGAGGATGATTTATGATAAGATGAGTTTTAGACAAAGTTGCGGATTTTTATGGGTTTTTATTTTGGGGGAAAGTAGTTGGTATCCCAAAATTTAAAGTCGATTTAGGGAGGTTTGGCCTTGAGTTAAAGTACAGTAGAAGTGATCCCTAAAATTTCAGAGAATTTGATATATTCCTTTTGTTTTACTTGGAATTTCGATTGAAGTATTTAAGTTAATTAATATTTAGATAGGTTATATGATGACCATGGAGATATAGTAAATTTTAATTGTTTCGGTCCTTATTTTTATATTTTGATGAAAATGTTTACCACCACTGAATGTAACCAAAGTACTAATCCATATCCCTTCTTTTTCTCTTCATTATTATTTCACAGAAAATGAACCTGAGCCAAGTGTACTCGGTGGTAATCATCATTACCTGCTCCATTTGCTACTACAATAGTCTCAATTGTGGATTTGTATTTGATGATGTGAGTGCAATAAGGGACAATCGAGACCTTCGCCCCCAGACCCCACTCAAGAATTTATTCTTCAATGACTTCTGGGGGACCTCAATGCAAAAGGTAAGAAGAAATAAATTTATGGAGAAGGGTCTTCTCATTGTTTTCTTCCTCCATTGTGGTTTGACTTACGTTAAAGGCAGGTTCCATGTTGTCTTCCTAAGATTATGTGAGACAAGGGAGTCTGGAACATAAAATAGGTGGAGAAGACATCTAATATAATTGTATTTATGGATCCTTGGATTAGTAGTAGGGGTGTCTTATGGACTTTACCCTTTAACTCTTCCTCTAAGCTAAGTCTAAAACTCCAATATATTTCATTGTCTTTTGTGGTTTAACAAGGAAACAAGGACTGAGATACATCTGCCCCTCTATTGTTTTTGTGAGTGTTCAAATAGATATCTCCTTCTCTTTCCTATTTTTGGAGCTATTAATGTTATTTTAACTAAAAAAGATCTCTGGATCCCACCCATTCAGACTGCCTGAATTACCTATACGTATATCTTTACAATACCAGACCAGAGACTGTTATGCAAAACATGCTTCCATGCTTTCTGATTGCTTGCTGAAACAATTTTAAACTTTGAACTCTTTTCCTGAATGTTCTTGTACTGTAAATTTGGTACATGGTAGTTGTTGGTGGTCACATCATACATGTGAATCTAATGGTTTTTATCTTAGAAATGCCACCTTGGTCCTTGTATTTTCTACTCCGTGCATCTCTAATACATTATGCATTCACTCACGAGCTTCTAGTCTTGACTTGGTCGAGTGAACTAGATTGTTAGTTTTGCAACGAGAAAAACTAAACTCGCTCATGACATGACCTGAGCTTCTACTATTTTCCTACGGTAGAAGGGAGAACCTATTTCATCGACTATGAGTTTCCTGGGCGTGTGTGGGATCTTCCTCTTAAGAAAACTTAAAGTTAGTTTTCACACTGTCTTTTTTTATTTGAAAACTCCCTGACATTTATTGTCATTTTTATCTTTTTTCCTCCTGGATCTCATCTTCCCTATTTCCTTCCTCTTCATCTCATAAGTTTCCCAACTCTGGCTCTTATTTTAGATTTTATATTAACTCTTTTACGGGTCCGTGGTTTTCCCATTCACTTCTTCTTAAAACCCTTCATTTTGTACCTCCTTGGAGACCAAGGCTGGAAAAAGTGCCATGAAACTATGAAAAACTCACTTGAGTCAAAAGTTGAATGGTTCTGGTTGGATTCCAAATTTAATTAATGTAAAGATTTGATTTTAGATGGGAGAAGGAAAAGAAGTTCATTCAGGGAGTTTCCTTACAGAGAACAAAAAAAATTCTTTTTTGCATTGTCTTTGATCCAAATCAAGAACTGGAGATTTGATTGTTCCATTGGGACTCAGAATCGTATTTGGAAATTCTTAAATAACTTTTCCATTTAACTAAAAACCTGTTGTGATATTCCACTCAATAATAGGTTTCACATATACATTCTACTACCAGAACAGCCAAAGTCATTCTAGGACTTCGTTGTATCAACTTCTTTTACCGTAACTTTTAAGTTTTACTTCCCCGGTTCCATGGACTCATTTGAGTTATTCTGTCTACTGCATTTCTCTCTCTGGTGAAGGATATAAGTGTGAATCCTCTTTCTTGAATCCTAGGAATGAAAATGAGCGACTTTTGGAGTAGACCGGGTCTTGTCTTCTCTCACTTTGGTGTTGAAATAGTACCGGAAATGAAACGCAGCCATCAAGAAAATTCAATTTCATCATACATAATGTGAGTATGAGGTTCAGGAGGGGGAAAAGGGCTCAACTTTTCCAGCAACTCCTTCGTCATTTAATCTTTGTCCTCCTCCTCCTAAGGATCTCTGGAAACCTAGGATTCAGTCAACCAAATTCACATACCCACAGAGAAAAAAATCTCTTCAAAAAATATCCTCCCCAAGAACCTTTTTGCTTTTGTAATTTCAGTTTCTCTTGAGGAGAGACAAAATAGTAGAAGATAGTATGAGAATGGGAAGAATCCCAAGTGTGCCAAAATAATTTTGTTCTCTTTCCGTTTCCACAAATGAAATGAAAAAACTTGGTACTTTGAGTTGAGTTAGTGTTGTTATTAGGACAAGACAAGACAAGATAGTCTCTTTTGGGACTTTTTTGATCTTCCTCTCTTATCAGAGTGGTTGAAAAAATTAATTTCCGTCCTCAGTTTCCTCCCCTAATAAATGTTTTTGGGGCTTTCACCCTGCGCTAAAAATTCATATTTTGATTGGATGATATGCTCATGATTTGGTGGTGAAACATCATCTCATATGAGAAAATAGAAAACGGTAATGGTTATGGTGAGTGTCATAAAGAGGAATTGAAATAATCATCTCTGCCTCCAAATTTTTCCATTGGGATCTATGAGACATAGTCAATTCCTTGGAGTGTCATTTTGAATGGAAAAAAGTTTGAATTTATTTAGGATCTAAATGGAAATGAGACCCTTTCCTAATTAGAGAGTTCCCCCTAGGTTTGACGTTTTTCTGTATTTATTTTGAGGGGTTTTGCTTCCGGACTGGTGTCAAGTCCAGCTATAAATCACACAGAAGTTTGGGTAGATTTGAGTTGACTCAATAAACTGTTAATTTAAAGGATCATTCCTGAGGGTATGACGTGATGCAGGATGTTGGTAATAGGTGACAGTAGTCCTTTTGATCAATTTTTACAGAGGGTACTTTAGAATCATCCAAGATCAAAGTATACTTTATAGGCCTCAAAAGTTTTCTCCTATTTACCCTTTTAGTCAATTTTGATCCGTTTTCCGAGATTAAAGGTCTAGGATAGGAGTATGTATGATTTTTGGCATGGAAGATCCAAAAGGACTTTGTCAAAATATCTCTCTGTGGTTCCACCAATTCTGTTGTTGTGGGATGAGAGAGGAACCAGAAAAAAAAATTGTTGGTGTGATACTACATACAAGGATTTATCACCAGAATAGTTGAGTTGATCTCCGATCGAAAAACTTCCATTGGAATTACATGTTTATTTGGATGCATTTCGGAATCGGATGTGGATAGAATAGAATTTGAACTATGATATGGAAGTCAACCAGTAGCAATACCCGGGAGATTTCTTTTTATACACACAATTTCCCATCTTTAAATCTCCCAGGGAGGCTATATGGATGCACGGAAGGAGCAAACTGATCAAACATCCGTGGAAGGATCCATTGGGAATATGAAAGTATGTGTGTGGTCACATTTGGAAGATCTCCATCCACTTCCTCCTCCAGAGGAGCCTGCCTGACCATCCTGACCTAACCTCCGACCATACCTCAATCTTTGTCTCTTTTTTCCTCCTTACTTTTACATTGGGATATTGAGTGTCTGGGAGGGGAGAAAGACTGGAGAACGACATTGACTTATTCCCTCTTTCAACCTATGGTCTGGAAGTGGACCCACTTACATTTATGGAACATGATCCTCTTCACGTTCCTTCAATGGATCCCTGCCGTCCCTTCTTCCTCTACATATTCTCTGTAGATTACATCCCATTCCATTCTGATGACTCACTCAAGGTCCTGGAGAAAGGTTTACTATAGTTTAGGCAGAGAGAGAAAAATATCTTGTTCACTAATGGAACGTGGGGAGAGAAATTCTGATGGGAAAATAGAGGAAAAACAAAATGAAATTGACAAAGTAGTGGACAATTTTTTTTTCTGGACTAGCAGTCCAGAATCCATATTTTATTTTCATAGAAATTATGAGTGAGGAGACCCCTGGAGTCAGTGGTTGGAGGAGACTCTCGTACCTTTGAATTTTAATTAAGTTTATTCATTTGATCTCTAGAATTAGCTTTGCATAATCATGAACTCTCGACCCACCCAAAGCTATGGGGAGAGGGAGGATCTTTACTACCTAGTTCATGTCACTTTTCAGACTTGTACACGGTAAAGGTGGTTTGATAAATCTGATTTCGAGTTGTTCCGTTGTAGTGTATGATCATGGAGATTTAGTGAGGGGCCCTCTTCAACAACAGGAGCCTGAGGATGGATAAGGCCTTGGACTCAAGTGTTTTGTCTGAATGGGAGTATTCTGTAATGTAATGAAAGTGAGAAAAGGTCCCTGAAATCTCCCATGTTGTTAAGTGCAATCAGGAGAGAGGGAAAGGGTTAGCAATTGAAGTTTAGGTTGGAGAGGGTCTTATGGTATTGTATATGGATTGAAATCTAGAGAAATCTGGGAACTTGTAGGCCACTGCATGAGCTGTTTTCAGACCTGTTAGAAACCCGGAAGTTCATTAATGTTCCTTGTTAAAAATGCTAACAATAAGTACACAAAGCCTTCCGTTTCCATTGGATCTTGACCTAAGAAAGTCCACAAAATTGCTCCAACACCACAAATCATGGGGTGGTGGTCCACACGCACACATCATATATTAATTACCTCAGGACTTTGGTAAGGTCAATGTATGATTGTAGGATTTAGCAATTTGTAGAAAATACTATTCTGGTCTGTATGGAATGGATGACCTTATAAGGTTAAATGAAATGACCTAAGGGCTACGCTGAGACCAGTCCAGAGTTTCAATGTATCAAATTGTTGTAAGGTTTATTTAGCTCAAAAGTCAGAGGGTGAATGAATTCAAAAGACACGGGAATATTACAAAACTTGTCTGATATTGGAAACTTGGATTGAGCTCTTGTGGAAAAAATGCTATTCATTAATACATACATGGAAAGAATAAAATGGGGCTTGCCCAACACACAAATAAAGATAGAATCGAACATTCTAGAAAGAAACTTACAATCATTAGGTATTCAAGAAAATAGGATAATCACATATAGAAACATTACATGAATTCAAGACAATGCATACAATTAAGATAAGAAGTATCCAAATGGTTATCGTCAAAAAGGTCAAGTTAAAAGTCACACGGAGTGGAACGAACACAATTAGATTTAACAATTTCCCTAGCATGTTCTCTAAATGGTAATCTCATAGTTACTCCTCGTTTTTCAACAAAAAAAAAACAATAAAAATTTGTACGAAATAATCCCAGGTTAGATTTCAAGGTTTTGAATAAACGGCTTCAGTCAGTCATCCATTTAAATTCAAGGGAAAATTTTTCAAAAATGGTTGAATTTTGAATTCTGTGCAATTTATTCTCCCCATTGATTCTCATTCCCTTTGACTATAAGACTGTACTGTAATTGATTGGAAGTGGGAGAAAATGCCGAGTGGAGTGGGTTTGATGAGGAAGAATGGAGAAAGTGATAAAGGGAGTTGGAATAAATGAGGTGGATAATGTTCAGTTTGGAATGGGACACCATCATCTATTGGGATGAGGGAAATAGGAAGGGGAATGAGACTCCTTTCACTCACAAACAACCATAAAGAATGGTTATGGTTGAAAAACATATCGAGAGGTAGGTGAAAAGGAGAGAAATAGGATTTGAATGTCAGCAAAAGTCAAAAACAGTTTGAAGAAGAAGGAAAGTCTTGGAGGTTTAGTGGCGGTGGAGGTTAGAAATATCAGCAACTTTTTGTCACTTTTATGATATGCAGTATTAAGTTTTTTAATCCCTTGAGTTATTTGAAACATTTCATAAATAAATTATGAACAAGTGCCAAATAGATCATGGTTTCCCACCTTTTTTCTCGTTTTTATGTACTGGTCGATGTATGCAATTTTTCGAATTTTTTTTATTCTTTTGAGAATTAGCTTTAAACAAAATCCGACTGTAAGTTACAACAAATAATTACTCAAATTGTGCTCACAAAATTTACAGTGTTTAAATGTGAGTTGTTAGATTGGGTTCGACAGAAATGGATTGGCTACACCCAAGGTCATCCATTTGCCCTAAGGTACTTCCTTACATCCTTTTGAAAAGGTTTATTATTATTAAAATAGAAATTGGCAAAGTACTTACAATGCAAGCAGAAGATCCAGTTAGTCTCTCCTTTGAGGAGGATTACTTTCTCCAAAAGGGTTTGTTACATGGATAGAATTGGGTAAGGAAGGACTGTGTGTTCCGGTTCGGCAAGGATAAAATATGAGGATTGCAGAGGGATAGAGTTGGAACATCTGGTTCTCACCTGACTGAGTGATGGAGCTTCCGCTTTGACTCTTTTAGACTTTACGCTAAACTCTGATGGTTTTTCCTCCCTTATTCTCTCCAAATGCAATTTTATCTTGTTTAGACTCTCCACCTCTATCCCATGAATCCAGACTCAGACAAGGCCAAGATCCTTCACGGAGGATAAAAAGAAAAAGCCGCCTTCCATTTCATTGCAAACGCATAGAGAAGGATCTACCTTTCCTTGCTTTGAACTATCCCAATTTGGTATATTTTTTATTCCATCACTTTGAGACTCTTTTTTTGGCATTTTTGAGTGTAGAGAAAGAAAAGGGGTTCCAATTCCCACTAGAAATACTTGCACTTACTTTAGGTGTAGGTTTCTAGATCAATTTTCACTATTTATCCATCCAGCCTTTTTTCTCAAATTTCTTTTACTTAATAAAGTGGGGCTAGACCGTTTTTCTCTTTTGCCAGAGCGAGGATGTTAGAATTAAGGACTGGGTCTAGTATGACTGTGTGGAGAAAGTTGGCATGTTAGACTGGACTCAACTGATCTTAACTATCTTCCTACTCCTTCTTTCCCTTGGCGTAGGAAGGAGTTTTCCCTTGAGACCTCCTTACTCAAATAAGGTAGTCTCATATCAGACTCATGCTAAAAGTCCCTCAAAAAAATTTATATTGCTCACTCAAGGGCATATAAACTATCTGTATAATCTTGAAATTTTAAATGAAGAGGAAGAATGAAAGAATCGAAAGTTTCTATCAAAATTTGAGAAGCCAGAGCATGAATGAATACATATTTTTAGAAAGCTGAGGTAGCCCAAGATGGTAATGTTTTGTTTAATTTGATTATGGCTCTACAAAGGCCGTTTCCAGTCCTCATGCCTATTAAGCGTTCACTCAATTCCATAAAGTGATAAGGACAAAAGTTGACAAATGACAAAGTACAATGCTTGTATCCTCTTCCTTCCTTTCTTAGGTTAGTTTACTCCTTACGGAGACCATTCTCATCAATATTTGATGTGAATTGTGTAACAACTTGAAGAGAGAAGACTCTCCTTATGGTTCTGTGATGAATTGAGTAACTGAGACTGGTCTTTCTGTAGAGGTCCCTTTACTAATCGTACCTTGTCAAGACTGTCAACCCTTCATTTAGTTTGTACTTTAGATTCTATAAAGGAGAAACGGATCTCATTGATACCATCAACAAACTTTTTAGAGACTTGTAACTTATAAGTCTGTCTTGTCCCAACTCAACTCAACTTTTTTCCTTGTCCTTAAGTAAATACAAAGGTACTAACATGACTTGAGGGGTTCAACCAACACAAGTCAGAAAGTGAGAAATCACTCCTACTTTCACTCGTACAAAAGAATTCCAATCTTTCCCTTGGTTTTATTTACGTCTTTCCCTTCCCAGAGGTACACATATTTATATGCATACAGAGAAAATATGTAGAAGAACTTGGTTATACATCAACTCATCTTCTAGCCCTCTTCTTTCTTTGTAGCTTTTTGTGTGTAAAAAAATCCAATTCCTTTCTAGTGGTTTTATGTTTTATTATATCATCCTCCAGAGCTTATGGTCCGTTCTCCTTCCATTCAGTACTTGCTCTTTGGTGTGGTCTCGAGTTTTAGTTATGGTCTCATTTAGTAAATTGTGTGTCCTCTTCTCTTAAAGCGAAAAAGGAGGGAGGCTATGTGGATCTGAGTCTTCTGCCTTTACCGCATCCTTAGACCACAATGGAATGAAATGAGATGAAATGAAGCCTCCTCAGAAATGAACTTTCTCCTCAGTTTTTGTGCATGTTTTCCTTATCCTATTGCCTTGGGTTATAATGGGACGAAGATGGACGGATGGTTAGGTCTTCTTGGCCCAACATAACATGAGGGCCTGTTTGATCTTTCCTTCCTCCTGTTATGTTCAACTCCTTACAACAGAGAAAGTAATGAAAGGGCCATCGGGTAAATGGTTAGTTTAGGAGAGAGTTAGAGGGGAAAAGAAAGTCTTCTCTGAAATGTTTTTATAGCCAGAATCATGTAGCCTCACTAACCGGCCCGAAAGAAATGATTTTTGAGTTTTTTAGATAGAGAAAGTGGGACGGAGAGGCAGTTATAGGCCATCTCATTTTGCGTTTTCCTTTTGAGCAACAATTAGAATGGTGCCTCTTCAAGGCAAGGTATATGGAATGCCTAACCGGACCAAATTTTAAGATTCAAAGTGAAATGTAGCATGAAGTATATTCTGTTGTATGAGATCATGGAGTTGCTATTTGGTTTATTTAAGCTTTTGTTATGAAGTAAAGGAAGTGAAGAATTTCTTTGAGTCAAAGAAACATACAACAAAATTTTAAAGTCCAAGTTCAACACTGCTCCAGATGTCTGGGTTGCTATTTTAAAGCGGGTCAAGATTAACTTGTCTTTCATCCAAATAACTCCTAACTCTTCTTCAAGCATAAAAAGAAGACATTAAGTATTCTTTGTGAAACTGGACTTGTTGGGCTACAGGATCTGGCACGGGCACGAGTACTAGCCTGGGTTGCTGCACTACTGCTTCTATATAACAATTCAACTCACTTTTTCTCTTCTTTAGCCAAAAGGATGTGCGTTGTTAGAATGGAGATAAATAATTGTGTACACATTCTTACTCAAGGTAGTAGTTGGCTCGACATCTAGAGTAAACTACATATAGAATCCGGATGGGATTTTGACTCCCTGTCTTTCTCTTTTTGTCTGGTCTCGAGGCCAAAAGGAAGAACGGGACCCTTTTTCTTATTTTCCTACTGGAGATCCTTGGATGGTCTATGGGCTGGTGAAAGTCCTAGGAATAGAAAATAGAACAAGTCTTTGTCTCCAGTCAACTCAACTCAACTCTTCTTATTTCTCCTGAGGGAGGGAAGGAGGCAGGAGGTTCCATCCAGAAAAAAATCCCTGGAATTTGAAGAATATCTGTTGGAAGAAAGAAAAAAGAGAGGGAAATCGATACTGCATGGCTGAACGAGTTATACTTCCTCCATTCTGACACATATGTCTTCCTGTCTCTCCTCTCCTCCATCCTTCCTTTCCCCTCTACACAAATTTATCCTAGGCTCCCCTCTCAAAAATCATCTTCCTTCCACCACTGTCAATCCATCATTTCCCGATGAACCTCATGTCATCAAATTTGTTCTTTTTCTCTCTTTTGGACCTGGTACTACTGGGAGCCAAAAGTCTTTTGGAGATGACATGAAGTCAAGAAGGGAAAGGGGAGGAAAAGTGCTCCTTGTCAACTCTTATACATGAATAAGGAGGAAAAGGCCTTGAACAAAGATTAGAATTGGCTCAGGTTCCAACAACCTTTCCTCAGCTCAGCATAATTAATGAGTCCACTGTCACTCAAATAAAAGGAGAGGAGAACGAATTTTTTTATCCTACTTTTTGTTAGATGTTATGTGGCTCAGGTGGTTATAATAATAACAACAGGGGAAAATGTAATCGTGGTCTCTTGTGTTGTCTTGTCTTTTGTTAAGACTCAGTCCATAACCACTTTCCATTAGAGAGTCAATCCTTAAATCGATATCAATTTAATCGAGAGTCTCAAGGAGAAAATAGGTCCTTTTTGTAAGTGTGTGAGCACTATATGTTTGTCCGTGTGTTCTACATCAAGGGTCTTTAGTGAATCCTTTAGCTGAACTTCTATAAACCTTAGTTACTTACTGGACTATGTTCCTCAATAAAGAAAGAAATCTAACCCAATGTTAACCAAAGTTACTTGTAGCCTCCCTCTCAAGCTCGCATTTTTCTTAGAAATAGGTTAATGCTCTATTGAGTTTCCTTTTCTTCAAACCTTAGCTGTTACAGTGCTAGTAGTTGTGGACTCACACGTACGTTCGTACAAAGAAGGAAATGAATGGTATGAATTGGCCAAGGTTTTCGGTTTTTGTCTGGGCTAAAGATTCGTCTTTTCTTTATGAGTCTCCTTGACTTTTAATATCACTTCCGGATTTTTTTTTTTGTAAATCGAGCTTGGAAAAGGGAAAAGTCATTGAAGGAATAATGTTCATAGTTAGTTCCCCTCATGTAGTACCTTTGATTGGCTGTATGTACTTAACTTATGTGTTTGTGTACGGAATTGATTTTATGTTTGTGTGTTTAAAAACAAGTTTATTTTGATCCTTTTTACACAATATAGTAATAAAATGTTAGAGGAAATGATCTAAAGTTTCGGCTTATTGGATAACTAAACTTGTTTGGAGGATAATGGAAAGGCAGTATAAGGTTGAATTTATATTGTATTAAGCTAGATATGTAGTAGTTTTTGATCCTTCGTGTATCTGTCACTTGACTTTTCCTGCAAATGACATTTCAAAAAAGATGAGGAAATGTTTAGGACCCAATGGGTAGTGAAATGGAGCAGCGTTCATTGACCATAAAACTAAAATTCGTTCTGATTTTCCTTCCGGTTTTCTCTGGCTCTGCTAGAAATCCCTTATATGAAAGTTACCATCATCGCTTTGGTTTTTGTGTTTGTGGGTGGGAACAATGTTCACTCTCCCTGACAACTGATTTTGATTGAAACTCATTTACTTTTTACTTTTTTGATCCATGATTTCATTTTTTCTCTCTTTTTGTATTCCTATGTGTTTTCAGGAGCAGAGCCACAAATCATACCGACCTCTCTGTGTCCTGACTTTTCGTTGGAATTATGCCATTCATGGACTGGAACCCATGGGCTACCACTTAGTGAATATTTTCCTTCATAGCCTCGTCTCGGTCTTGTACTTCAGGTGAGTTTCGGATTTTGATTCAAAAAGGCTTTTTAGGGCTTATAGTAGCCACTAGTCACCCGATTTTCCCCTTCATGTCAGGATTTTGAGTTCCTAATCCTGTGGGTTGAATTGAGAGCGTGAGTACAATGAACTAGGATGTACGGCTTGGTTTTCGTGGACTAACTGGACATGAAAGATTTTGAATTCAGGAGACTCAACCAAAAACCCGGAACCTTTCAACCAAGGACACATATACACACACATCTACTTCATAAGTTGTTTCCGGTTTATATCCAGACCAAGACCCAAGACTTTTCTAAACCTTTTCCTTTCTCCAGTCAATGATTTATATATTGCTAGTCCTTCCCCCTTCAACTCAACCAACTCACAAAATATAATATAAAAGTAACTTAGAAGTACATTTTATAAGAGAGACCAAACAACAGAGAGAGAGAGGTCCTAAAAGGATTTTGTTCGCCTTATTTTGATTTTGATATGACCTCATATGACTCCTTCTGCCTGAGCTCTGAGAATTACTTTTTTATGAAAAGTCCGCCTGAGCTGAGGGTGAAGGGAAGAAAGCTAATAATAATCAATGTGGATTATTATGATTTATAGGCTCTGTGCAATGTTTCTTCCGGAACTTGGAAGTTTTGTGGCTGCAATGCTCTTTGCTGTTAATCCTATTCATACGGAAGCGGTAAGTTCCTACCTTTTATTTGCTAGTTTCTTTCTCATATTCATAGGGTTTGGAGGCGGAAACTTGGTCTCCTCTATCCCTTGAAAATTGGCTTGATGATGGACTGACCCGAGGCACTAAAAGTGTACAGAGCACTAGGAAATTGGATTATAGTCCCTCCTTCCTTTACAATATTACAATAAAAATATATAACAAAGTTTAAAATTTCCATTAGGAATCACAAGGAGATGGTACATGGTATGAATGAAAAAAAAAGGAAAGTTTTCTGCTTGTCCTTCATAGGATGTTCTCTTCCAGAAAGACCCAAAAAATCTTATCAGGAAATGTAAAAGTTGATCTACCCTTCTTATCATTTTAATCATAATCCTTTTGTTTAAAAGGAGTTTTCCCTCATTCATTTAGAAGAAGGGGAGAACACTTGAGTTATTTTTTCCTCCTAGAATCTATTCCAAACCTCTTTCTTCATGATCATTTAGTATTCGAGTCAGGAGGGAAAGAGCTGAACAGTACTTAAAATTCATGTTAACGTCCTGCCCTTGAACGGTTTATAATATATAAATCTCTGTAACTCTTTTTTCTTGAGGGTCCCATGGACCGTTCTTCTCCCTTGATTCTATTCAAAGGATATTTTGAACTTGTCATCTTTCATTTGTGTCTCTGTCATAATGTTCACTCATTCGAAAAGGAAACCAGGTTCTTTCTCGGATGGACTGATGATGATGGTAAAAGTGAGTTTTTGTTCATTGGAATGGTTCGTTGTATTCCCATTTACCATTTACTATGGTACAACCAACTTGTGACTGACTGACTATGTCATCCAACTAAAGTAAGGTAAAGCAAAGGGACTTTTTGGGTTTGTGATTTGAATGTCATTACCGACAGAAAGAGACAGACATAGAGAGAAGAGAAGTTTCCTTGGCTTTTGAGTTGTTTTTCCAGTTCCCTGTCACCCAAGTTTCTAAATCTAACTTGATTTAATAGAAAATGGTTAAGGGTTGAGATCAAAGGGACTTTTCGACTCCTCTCAAATTGTTTCTCATTATGCATGCTCACTCACAAACATACATCCCATTCAAAGTCATACGCATACTTTTACCTACCTACAGTAGACCTCCTCGTGAGATTCTCAACGAGATATAAAGGTATACTGTACAATAAAAGGTTGGGGTTGCAAAACACGTACTTGGCTTTTCAATGAAATACAGAGGTGGAAAATCTGTATCAAATATTTAAAACCCGAGACTTGGTTTTTTGAAGGAAAGTAAGAGCATGGAAGGAATTCCTATTTTGTCCTGAACTCTTGTAATGTGCTAAAATTGTTGAGTTATGATTCGACCAACCCCATGTCTCTGAATTATCGAAGAACCAGTGAAGATTGAAGGTGTACATTGAAATTTATGGTTTTGGACCCAGTTAATAATATGAGACACCGTTATGCCTCTCTTCCATTTGCCATTCTGGTACATGTATGGGCTTGTCCATTCCAAAGGAGGTCTCATTTTAAACACTCTTGCCAATGAGATAAGGAGGAATTTAGAATTTACGGGCTCTTTGGTTGAAAAGTGAAGGTCCTTCTTCTTGGATGGAATGGAACTGTAGTTGTCCAGAGCTGAGTTTGAGAGTCAAGTCAAAGTACTTTGCTCCTTCATGGACTCCCTTTCTATCCCTTGAGGTCCCTATGGAGTCATCCTGTCGGAACTCAGACAGCAAAGACGAACTTTAGACCTCGTCGTCATTCTCCTATTCTTGGTCTCACTTTCTCCTCCTCTGCAATATGATGCTTTCTTCATGGCAGTTGAAATACGAGGAGGAGAAGGACTCATAGAGCCTTTATCTTGAAACGACACTCAATACAATGAATCATCATATGTGTGTATCTTGAGTCTCCTTATTTCGACTTTCACTACTTTCTTGGTTATTATACGAAGATGATATTTCCAAGCTGTAATGGGGATTGGGAATGGACAGTCGGGTACTGTCATTTTAGTTCCTTATCAGGACAAAAACTCAAATTTTCTACGAGTCTCACTGTATGATTCATTGACTCATTTATTGTGAGATACTTTTCCACATCTGGACTTTCACTGATCTTGAATGTCGACTCTATATGGATGTTGAATTATATATGTTGTGTTGTCGGTTATAAGAAATTTTGTAGTGTGTCTTTTTCATAATATGAAGTGTTAAATTTTGAGATATCCTACCACATACGAGCTCCTGAACTGGAAGTTGAACTCAGGTTTTAAGGTTTTAGATTTTTTGAACTTGCTGTTGTTGTTTTGTAGAAGAGACGGTACATAAAAATATAAACATTTTAACCCCCACCTCTGATGATATATGCCCAAACTCTTCATTTTCATTACTTTATTCTTTCTTTAGGACACCTGGAGATAAGATAACAAAGAGCTTCCATTTTCTCCTTAAAATATATAAGGAAATGAAAATTTATTTTCCTAGTTGAACGTACTTTGCGTTTATTGTAGCTTGGCCTGTCACCTAATCCGAACACGGCAACTCCATCTGCCCAATACCAAGGTCCAAAAATGTAATAAAGTTTATTAGTTTAAATAAGGAAGTAAAAGAATATTTGAAATGTGGTCAATATGGCTGAAGCGAAATTCAACCATTCTTATCCGTTTTATTATGTAGCGGAACGAAGTGGAGATACATATAGGTTTCACGATGTCTGTGTGTGTGTCTGTCTGTCTGTCCGCGCGATAACTTTCGAACGAAATGCGATAGGAAGCTGAAATTTGGTATACGTGACCCTTGAGAGATGAGGAGGAAGCCTATTGAAACTAAGCCATATCCTTTGACCTAGGGCTGCAATGGTAACCCCCCTGGGGGTAACCCAGATGACCCATGTTGATCTTGGTGTCAATCGACGGGGGTTGGAAAGGTGATCATAATTTGGCATGGCGACCCTGACCAAAGGTCAACCGTTTGACAAAAGGTCAAATTTTTGAACTTTTGTATTTTTGAATTTGATGATGTTCTACGCCATTAAAACCACATTTTAACCCCTAAAAAGACTGTTCAACGCCGTTTAACCGCTGTTTAGTGCTATTTAACCCTTGTAACTACTCCTAAATAAACGCGCTTAAATTCCGCTACCTTGTTATATCCGCATTACGTCGGTTTATTACAACAAGAATCTACTTTGACTAAAGTACACTAACTTCCAGTCAAACTTGGAGTATTCTAACATGCCGTCCCAAACCAACTTTTCCCTTCTGTATGGTACGTTGTCTCTCAGAGACCCTTCTCGATTATGACCTCTTTAATTTAGAAATAAGGAATCTGACATGGCTCCATAAACTTTGATGACTTTGAGATGTAGAAGGGTATGTATGGCTGGATGGTTTGAAACTTTAAGTTGCATGTGTGTGGAGAGGACGTATATTTCTACTTCTTGCTTGGCTCAGCAATCCTTTCCTGGAGCAAGTCAAAGTCCTTGGTTTCCCAAACTGACTGACTTGTGCCACTAAATCTATACTATAGTCTTACACAGTATCAAATACATATAATATGATCGTTCCTGTTGTATTGCCAAGGTTATCTATTTTCTGTACGATTTTTTGCTGAGTTAAACTCCAAATCTCTCCGTGCCCCTTTTCCTCTCATTCAGTTAATTACATTGTGAAATTTTAGTACATGGGAAAATGGAACACTTTTCCTTCGTAACTACGACATTACTTCCGTAATGGGAAAAACGTTTAGGAGGACTCTTGAAATCTAGTTCTGTGTCTTCTTACACTCAATTCAAAGGCATAATAAACAAAATTACGAAACACCCAAACGAATTGAAGTGTGTGGAATTTATAGGAACGGAGTTCCGAATCTGACATTTAAGGCCTATTATTATAAGTGCTCGTTGTGTTTGAGTAGATTTGATCAGTAGTTGTATTGAGCGTTTTTAATAATATTCTGAAATAGTTTCAGCTGGTATTTTTTAGATCCACCACGAAAGTAAAATGCAAATTCAAAAACTTGAACCACCACTTCACTTCAGCGAAAATATGCGCATTCAACACTTCTTACACCGTAACAGCATAGAAATGCCAAAATTTATTTTAAAACTTTTTTTTTTCAAAAAAGGTCATGTTACTGCATAAAATTAAAATTATTTCAGGAATTGAAACACTGCCACTAAACATGACCTGTAAAACCATCGATGTGGTCATATTCTTTTTTATACTTTTTAGGCACATAGCACATGTATTTTTAGCCTGAAAATGACAAGTACAAAAGTCCTACAGCTCTATAAAACTTTAGCTTGGCTTGGACTACAGAAAACGAACAAATAGAAATACAGTAAAAGTTCTGGACAAAGTTGACATGAATTCAAACTGCCTTTTTCTAGAAAATGTAGGTATTTAAAGAAATTGGTTTAGAAAAGGTTCATATAGCATCAATGCTCATTTTCCTCAAGACTCCTCGTTAATGGTTTGACTTTTTAGTAGTAGTATTTTGTCTAATGTTAAGTGTCTATCCAATCTC
>JAQIYE010000048.1:0-20259 GCA_034699765.1 Xenyllodes armatus
GTGTCTGTCCGCGCGATAACTTTCGAACGAAATGCGATAGGACGCTGAAATTTGGAATACGAGACCCCTGAGGGATGAGGAGGAAGCCTATTGAAAACGAGCCATGTCCGTGACCTTCGACCTAGCGCTGCAATGGTAACCCCCCTGGGTGTACCCGAGATGACCCATGTTGATATTGGTGTCAATCGAAGGGGGTTGGTGAGGAGATCATAATTTCGCATGGCGACCCTGACCAAAGGTCAACCGTTTGACCTCTAGAGGTCAAAAGGTCAAATTTTTGAATTTTTTTATGTTTGAGTTTGATGATGTTCTACGCCATTTAAAGGCTGTTTACTGCTGTTTAACCACTGTTTTAGGCCGTTTGATGCTGTTTACTGCTGTTTAAGGCTGTTTACTGCTGCTTAACCGCTGTTTACTGCTGTTTAACTACTGTTTAATGCTGTTTAACCGCTGTTAATGCTGTTTAACTACTGTTTAATGCTGTTTAACCGCTGTTAATGCTGTTTAACCGCTGTTAATGCTGTTTAACCGTTGTTAATGCTGTTTAACCGTTGTTAATGCTGTTTAACCGCTGTGACTATATTTCAGCAAACGCCGCTACATTGTTATATCCGGGTTACGTCGGTTTATTACATAAAAGACCATGTCATGACCTCTTAAGCTAAATTATAATCTGCCCTAGACAGGGCTCAAGAGGACTCAAGAAGAAGAGTCCGCGTCCAAAACTTATTCAATAATCAAAATATAAGATGATGAGGAAAAGTAACCCTTCAAAATGTTGTGGTTCATAAATTTAATGAGTTTTGGCAAAATTATTACAGATTGAGTCCTAAAGTCTTGTGAGATCTTAAACTTGTGGAAGGAGAAAATTAAATTTCAAAACTATTATGTATCTTTAGTAATATGGAGGAGGTCCTTTTAAGATTTTAATAAGATGTGAGTGTTAAATAGTAATTAGGATACTTTTCATGTGTCAAGTCAAAAACTAGACTTGTCACTTTTTAATACTTTTAACAATGGTGACGTTAGTCAAATGATGTCAATCAAATATTTAATTTTCTTCTTAAAATTACAGGTTTTTTACAGCACGGCTTACTTTTCGTCTGTGTTATTTTGATACTCGTCCTCGTCATCTTCTTCCTCATCCAAATCCTCCATGTCCTCCTCCTCACCTTCCATCCCACTCCCAGTCTTTCCATCTGACCCTTCCTTGTCTCCCTAAAAAATAATTGCCCCAAAAAACAGTCAATATACATATCAGAAACCAGAAAATGTCAATCATTAACTTCAATAAAGTTATCAATTTGATATGCGGACATATAAATGCTCTGAATTCGAATTGTTACGACGTCAGCATCAAACCACAAAATAATGACCCAGCCAGTCATGAAATGATAAATAAAGTGCAACCCAAAACTTGTAGCTCATAGCGTAAATTTTTCTAAGAATTTTCACAATTATTTGTATTAAGGTCATGGAAAAATCTTGGAAGATCCTTTTTAGCGACCATACTCCACCATACCATCATCAGTTCATGAGTGTACTATTAGGGCAAGGAGAGACGACTTTCCCGGAAGTAAACTGATAAAACTTTACAAAACTTTTTGAATTACCAATTGTGGTTTGTGGTTTCCATTACCATTACCTGATTTCCTATCAGGATGGAATTGGTAAATAAATTATTTGGTTGGATTTGGAGAAAGTTAACTTTCTCTCTCTCTTAAAGCCTGGTTTTTGGTTTGGGACTTACAGAGTCCACAGGTAACAATGCCAAGATGCAGTAAAGTGTTTGACAAAATTACAATTCCATGTGTTTCAAAGTCTACACTGAAACTTTTTTTTTCAATCCTCACCTCAGCCTCATCCTCATCCTCTTTGTCAATTGCTGTAAGAGACTCTGCATCTGCTAAATTATCCACAGCGATGGCCAAGAAGACATTGAGGAGGATATCTATAAAAATTGGTGAATTTTAGTAAAAATCTCCAAATTTATTTTGATTTTAAGTCATGATAAGATGAATCCTCACAATTTCCACAAATGAATAAAATAATAAAATAAACACAAGCAATGATTCCAACTGAGCCAACACCGCCATAAGCTCGAATTCCATCGTACATTACAATATTCCAATCCTCTCCTGTAAGGATCTGGAAAAATAATGAATAAAGTTTTTATGAGTTCATCCATTAAAGATCCTTCAGGATCATCAAGCTCATTGTTTCATGTCTATGACCTTAACAAAAGACTTATTTTACCTGAAACACAGTGAGGAGACTTTGCCAAAAACTATCAAAATTATGTCGAACTTTATCCCGATTCCCAAAATTAAACTTTCCTCCAAAGACTTGCATTCCAAGAAGAGCAAATATCATGATGAATAAGAAGAGGAGGAGGAGAAGAGATGCAATTGATTGAATGGAATTTAGGAGAGATGCTACCAAATTGGACAAGGATCTCCAGTACCTGTTGGACACATTTTTGAATTTCCAGTGAAAGACAGGTTAAATTCATGAATATCTTAAAGTATTGTTGAACTTTATAAAGTAATTACTTTGTCACTTTGAAGACACGGAGGAGTCGAACACACCGAAGGACAGAGACTCCAATTGCTGGGAGAACATTTGTTTTGGTCAGGACTACTTCTAGGATACTACTTATCACGACGAAACAATCAAATCGATTGAATAGGGAAACAAAGTAACCCTAATTGAGAGGAAACAATAACAACAACAAAAAACAGAATAAGTAAATTCTATTAAATATTTGGAGTATAAGGTTCATTTTAAAATTAACTGTCCTGGGAATACCTGGAACCCTAAGCTGTACATTTTTAAAAACATTTCCAGAGTGAACAGCACAACAAAAAATACATTGGTCACTTCTGAAAATACAAAAATTGATTATTTTAGAGACTTTTAATGTTACAGGGTTAACTAGTATTAATATGAGATTGAAATAAAATGGGATTTGACTTGGTATAAGAACCTGAACAAAACAAATATATTTTTAGCGTTGCTACAAACGATCAAATATTATGAGTTGTGTCAATGCAGTAATGAATTGCTGTTATTCAAAGATAAGTTCAACCATTTATTTTCGTGAATTCATTGTTTCTTGAGAACTTCGTATATCAAGATGTTTATAGATCCGTTGAGGTTGATTACTACTAATAATGGAAATATGTACTCCTTAAATGTGCCATTATACTAACAACCCTCAAAATTCCCTCAAACCTTAAAAATCCAAATGTACAACTACGATATAACTCCAACAACCTTTGTGCACTTACATTAAACAATGTCAAGTTGGACTAGGTCAATGTGCTCATTAATGCTCCAATTCAGGAGAGGCTGTAGGAGATAGATTCTCATAAAGTCTTTCAACACAGGAGCGGCTCTCTACCATAATTTTCTCATGGATTTTAATGTCGTTGGAATGAAGTAGATTTATTGTTTGGGATGAAGAAGGACGGATCTCATCTTCTTCCGTTTCTTTGAGGTCCATAAAATCCCTCATAATATTTTTACATGCACTTTTTCATTCAAAAAAGAGCCCAACTCGTAAAAGAGGTCAGTGGAACAAAAGGGACCATTGAGGATGAGGTCAAGCAGAATTAAAATAAGTCCAGCCAGCTAGGCTCCATAAAATATGAGTTTTTAGCAAAAGCAGTCCAGACTTGAGCTAGTAAAAAAAAGTTTGTTCTATTTCTATAGGCCAGAGAACTCCAATTCGGACTCATGTGTCGGACTGTTTTTCCTGTTAACTTTGTATTTAAGGGGAGCAGGGACGAAATCACACATTTTAGAAACAGTGGATCTCAGCCGTTATTGGGTCTAGATAGATTTTTTTTAAACTGGCATTTAACACACAAGTGCATGGAGATTGAAACTAAATCGCATTATAAGGACGGAATTAAAAATTTTTTGACAAAAAGCGCTTCTGTGGACCCTCGATATTTCTCTTGCCTACAACATGGCTATCTCGGATTTTTAATTAGATAGCCAGAATTGGAGAACCATCGCGTCTAAGTTTAATTGCCGTTAACTCTAATGTTAATTTTTCCAGTACATAACTGGTGCTCCGACCGGTTTGTATGAAACATGTTAGTTGCCACGGAAAATAATTCAATAATAACGCAAGTATTTCGTTCCGTTCCACAAGGAGCACTGTCTGTTTTTTTGTTTTTTTAAAAGAAAATTTCTAAAGTATCCATGCTAACAATTTTGGGATCCCACTCCCCCTTAAACACTAGATTTTCGAGTCTGACTGAGCATCTAATGATAAGCATAAGCATGCCATAATCCATAAAATCAAAACACGAGTTAAACTCGTGCTAGGACGAATCTCAATCAAATCACACAAGATCGAATTGTTTTATGTCTGCTGAATTTTTGGCATAATAATAATGAAGGAGAATAAATTCCTCCTGGACTTCCTTAACAGTCATAAAAGTTTTGGCGAATCCAAATTTATATCATTCATTTAACTCATCAAACGATTTTACTGTCTGTGCCTATGCACTTTTTTTGCATCAAAAAATTTTGTTTGGTCCCGATTGTAACTGATTCATGATGAAAATGAAAAGCTAAGAGTTTATCCTCTGCCAAATTTCCTCGTTTAATCAAGGTATATAGAATAATATTTTCGTTTAATAGTGTCAGCTTTATGTTTATGCCCCCCGAAGTTAAAAAAATTTCATTCGAATTTTTTAAAAGGGACACATTTCATGAAAACCTCTTGGATTCTTGTCATTAAAAGTCTTGATTCATTAAAGGATACGTATCAACTATCGTATAAAATATTAGTGATTGGACGTGTGAGAAGTTGTAAAATTGTCATGCTTTCCATATAGGATGCCGTGTCTCTGCATTGAAACTAATTAATTCCCTGTGGGGGTTTATAATTATAGCATTTAAACTAATGAGAAATTGCATAAATCAGTACAGCGACTTTTGGGGTCATGCAATATAATGAGTAACAGAGGTTGTCCTAGATCCAGGATAAAATGGCACAAAGCCAAATGCTTAGCAGGATCAGATGACACAGGAAGTAATACTATATAACACAGATTCTTTTTAATTGTCCACTTTTAAAGTCGACATTCGAATAATTTTGGACATTTTCATTAGAAAGTATTGTATGAAGTAGATGAAAGCAGACCAAAATAAACGCTCTACGCGACTTCAGAAATTACCTGCTCTTTAGAAACCGCTATAACCTTGACCTTTGGTTGAGGTGACGCAAAGGTCAAATGCAGTTTTGAGCGTAGAAATGCTTTCTGTATGCGCTTTATGCATTAATTTGACCTTTCGTGATTTCTAGAGGTCAAACCGTATAAAGTTTTGCCATAATGAGACGCGTCGAATAACATCAATCTTGTATTTGGTTGTCAGAGTGAATCCCAACACACACTATGGCGATGATGATGATGGTCGACCGAAATTTCGATATAAAAACCGAACCAAAAATGCTAGAATGCTGAAACTCGAACTCTTCAAACAATGACCTTCACGACCATACCCTGAAAGTTTTAGCCCGAAAGCTTAAACCGTTCGTTCTATATGCAAAGTGCTTCCGACAGACAGACGGACAGGACGAATGCATAATGGTCAATGCTTCGCAGACCATAATAATATGCATGATTGTACTTCAGTTTATTTTGGTGTCACATGAATTACTTTGGTTTTCCTTTGTTACGATTTTTGGTCAGAAGTCATAAGGATCCTAATCTTTTGACGACTCCTCATGGAGAGTTTTGGGATCCCGACTATCTAATCTTCTAACAGCGAGAGACCAATTGACTCTTGTTAAACTTGAAATTTTGTGAATGATTTTGTTTTGTGACTCATCATCAATGAACCTCTCAATCTCACCTCCAAATTCACATGCTTGAGCTTGCTGAGTTGTAAATTAATCACTTGTTTTTTTTTTAAAAAAACAAGATTCACGGGCCCTGTATAAAATTGGCAAGTTTTGAAAGCCCTGCTCACTGGAAAGGGATAGCGGTAAGCGGTGTGTCTAGTATTGTACACTGTATGGACGATGGACTTTAGCATCTCGAGCACGCCCGGCCTAAATACTTGTACCTCTAAAGCGAGTGAAATTATTAAACTATGGCTTAAGTATTATTCTATCACATCGGAAACAGCTTGCACGAACCAAAGACGAATCCAAAACAAATGGATTCAACAAAAAATTTAGAGTACTCAAGCCATCCAACAGCTAAATTTAATTATTATAATTTAACAAAAGGCTAATCCGTAAGGACAAAGGCATGGAGTGTTGTGAATCAGTCGCAGTCATGAAATGAAAGCGAAAGAAGCAAGAATGAAATGAATGGGCGTAAAAAATATTTGAAGCTCTCAAAGAAATGACAACTTAGCACTCTACTTTTTTTGCCAAGTGGAAACAATGTATTTACTCTTCAATAGTTTCAAAGATGAGATTATGCATAGAGAGTGGAAACATCTGACATGTGATGTTTACCGTCATTTCTCCAGCACTCCATCAGTTATATTAATAGTGCTTGAAGTATGCTCACTGATCATTGCATTTTTATCAGGTTGTAATTCGCCTCTTTGGTTGGCTCAGATTACATATGTAGAAGTGGATCTTTCAGGGAAACAAACTTTTATATAAAGGTCTGTGAGTTTGGATTTAGTCAGTCAATTAAAAGTTAGGATCCAATTTCAGATCTAAATAATAATTTGTCTAAAATATTCTATTCGAGCTCAATTCAAATATCTCATAAAAAATGCTCCTAATAATCGGAGCCATCCTTGCAATAATCCTCATCGGAGCCCTTTATGGCATTTACAAATATATCACTGAAGGAAACCAAGACTATTGGCCTTCTCGTTCTGTTCACCTTGTCAAATTGAACTCAATTGCCTCCCCATGGCAGAGGACGACCTTTCAATTTTCTATTTCAGACATTGAGCTCAAAACTTACCAAGCGTTCAAGAAGGCTCGTGTTCAAGATTTTGGTGGAGTCATGGAATTCCGAAACCCTGTCCTTGTTCTAATGGACCCTGAACTCATCCGACACGTCCTTGTTAAAGACTTTGATCATTTTGTAAATCGAAGACAAATAGATTTTGGAAAGGCTAATCCACTACTTAATGATATGTTAATTAATAAGAGAGATGGGGAATGGAAAGATCTTCGTTCAGTCATGAGTCCGACATTTTCAACTGGAAAAATTAAACAAATTTTTAATATTTTTCAAGAGTCTTCTGATAAATTAGCTGGACATCTCAGGAATAGGGTTCAAGAGGAGGAAGGGTCGATTGAGGTCGAGTTCCGGGATATTTTCGTTCGGTATACACTAGACGGTATGTACGGTGACCTCTTACCCAATTGACCTTAAACATCACCCACTGCCCATTTTAGGTCACTTGTTGAAATGAATGGTTATTTTAATTTTGTTTTCAGTGATTGCATCCACAGCATTTGGGATTCAAAGTGGAACTTTTCAAGATCAAAATTCTCAATTTGCCAAATATACAAAACGATTTCAAAACCAGTTCAGAACACCACTTGGGGTCCTTAAAATCGCTTTGACCGTAATGATGCCAAAGGTTTTAAATCTTCTCCGAATTCCAATGACAGACACAGAGGCCATGGATTTCTTTTCAAATGTCATCAAGAGCTCAATTGCGCTGCGGGAGGGGAAGGGGTCAGGGGCTCGCAGGAATGATTTTCTTCAACTTTTAATCGAAGCAAAGAAGCGTCCATTATCCTCAACAACAACTCCTGAAGACACAGAATATTTGGAAACTACTAATGGGTCAACATCGACAGAGAGACTACAACAGGGGAAATCATCATCAGGGTCAGGATCTCCAAAGACCCCACTGACGGATGACCTGATCCTTTCTCAAAGTATTTTATTTTTCATTGGTGGATTTGATACAATGGAAACCCTATTAGACGCTGCAGTGTATGAGCTTGCAGTAAATCCAGATATCCAGGAAAAGTTGTATGAGGAGATTGAGTCTCGGGTAGCTGGATCCAATGGGGGTAAACTGACCTATGAGATAATCATTGAGTTGGAATACTTGGATAAAGTCATTTCAGGTCAGTATAAACGAATTACCTATTTTTTAAACGAAGGTCATTTTATTAACTATATGCCATTTTGACTTTTGACAACTTTTCAATTCAGAAACCTTACGGAAATATCCTCCAGGAATCAGACTTGAGAGACAGTGTGCCAAAGACTACCGAATCCCAAACTCACGTGTAACGATTAAAAAAGGGGACATTGTTGTTGTTCCAGTTTATGGGTAATTAAGTTCAATTTTCGTCACCTACACTAAAAGTTATACAATAATTTCGCGATACAATAATTTGAACACTTCTCATTTAAAATTTAGGATGCATCATGATGAAGATATTTGGCCAGAGCCAGAAGTATTTGACCCTGAACGATTTTCTCCTGAGAACAAAGCTTCCAGGAGTCCTTATGTTTACTTACCCTTTGGGGCTGGCCCAAGGAATTGTATAGGTATAATTAGTTTTATATTTTTCATAATTCAGAATTATAAATACCACAGAGTGATAGTTTAATATTTCCCATTTTAATTTAACAGCAAATCGATTTGCTCTCCTTGAAGGAAAAGCTGCCATTTGTGAGTTAATCCACAAATTTAGATTGGAACCATGTTCCAGGACTAATATTCCTATGCGGTTGGAAAAAACAAGTATGAAGCCTGATGGGGAACACTGGTTAAAAGTGACACCCAGGAAATCTTAAGTTTATATTAACCCAATAGTAAATTCAAGAAACATCAAATTAAATGACAATTTTGATTGTTTAAATAAGTTTCCGGTCAGTCCTCGTACGTAACTGAAATTTATTTTATAGTATAAAAATTTATTAATATTCGGACTTATTTTTTTATCTAAAAAAATTCTCGGAGCTTCTCTGCGGTAAACTACTGATATATGCTCGTTCGACCGACTTCGATACTCGAATATTTGCGAATTATGCAAAAATCAACTGACATGACCTAATCTTACACCCTTGACACAAGGTTATCTCTATCTGATCTCGACCTTAAGTCATTAGATAATGGCGTGATTTGATTGAACGAATGGTTACCAGCAAAATTAAATTGGCCAAGGCACATTGCATAAGCTAAAGTGCCGAGTCCAAGTCAGCCACCGGACTCTCAATGACCTTGTACTTCAAACTAGATCGGACCATTTCCTAGACTGCTACGTAATGGACTCCTGAGAGTTTCGAAATTTAATGACCCTGCCCTAACACCAATTACTACAACTCTCAGCTTTTACTTGAGGCTCACAAACGAGATCATTTTATCCACATTGGGCACTCCTATAATGGGCTTAATTTTCCACCACAAAATAAACACTCTAACCGACTTTAGAAATGGCCTGCTCTTTAAAAAACGCTATAACCTTGGCATCTGATTGAGGTCATGAAAGGGTCAAATGTAATTTTGGGCGTAGAAACACTTTCTGTATGCGCTTTATGCATTTCTGTATCAAAAATGCACGAAATCTCAAAATGCACTATTTGAGGTCATGCAAAGGTCAAATGTAATTTTGAACGTAGAAACGATTTTGTATACGTTTTATGCATTTCTGCATTTGAAAATGAAAATTTGAGGTCCACCGTATAAAGTAGGTCAAAGTGCTCCATGTTAATGTTGTTTGCTATTTACCATAATGAGACGCGTCGAATGACATCAATTTTGTATAGGATTGTCAGAGTGAACCTCTACACACCATATGGCGATGATGATGATTGTCGACCGAAATTTCGAAATAAAAACCTAATCAAAAATGCTAGCATGCTGAAACTCGAAATTGCCCAAACAGTGACCTATATGAACATACCCTGAAAGTTTCAGCCCGAAAGCTCAAACTGTTCTATATGAAAAGTACTTCCGACGGACAGACGGACAGGACGAATGCATAATGGTAAATTCTTCGGAAACCCTAATTAGTTAACTTGCCTCAAACTCATATTTATTCCCATTGACCTTTTTAAGTTAATTCTCAAGAATCTATTTTAAAAGACGAAAAATGCATACGAGTTATCACTCAAAGTAGTTTTGCGAATTACTAGTTACAAGTCAAATCCCAAAGTACCCTGACCTCGCTCATGGGGATTAGTTATCCGGTTAAGCTTCGAACATTTCCAGAAGTAATCTTACCTTGGAAGTCATCGAGCCATGTATCTTGTCCATGATACTCTGTGGCAAGGATACAAGTATTGAAGAAGACAAGGATGATAATCAACCAGTAAAAAGCTTGAGATTTGACGGCTTTCCGACATGCACGTCTCATCCGTCGATTTAACCTACGAAATGAAATGTGAGAGATTTTTAGAAAGTTTTAACCAAAAAAAATACTGTATGACCCAAGCAGTTCAAAGATCGGTGACAAGATAGGAATAGGTCTCCTTTTTTGGCATGTAAAAACACACTTCATCACACTAGAAACAAATCATTGGAGATCACGAAGAAAGGCGGAAGTTGGACTAAAGGGTCCATTGTGGTTCAACCAGAAAAGTGAAAGAGGAGTCATGCAACTCGACGTTGAGAGTGTTTATGGACAACGGAGAAGGTCATTTTATGTTTCTAGTATCTCTTTTAATTCAGTGAAAGCTTGATTCACCTATCTCAAATGTTAGCATTTTTCATGAAATCCCTTAGAAAAATATTTAAAGCTCCGCGTGACCAAATCATAACCATTGCCTTTAAGCTATTAGGACGGTTCTAGATTAGAATTTGTATTTATATATACACGTACTAACGGAATTTAGTCCTAAAACTTCCCGTTTTAAAATGGTGAATAAAAATCTGTAGTTTAGTTAGGTCTACAGATAACTGACACATTTTTACAAATGCTCAAATTAAACCACTTGCCTTCCACAAGCTCTCTTTCTGTTGTGTAACCAAGGAAGTCTCTGTGCTGCTGCTTCATTATCATCGCCTTTCTCCGATGATTCCATCT
This sequence comes from Xenyllodes armatus, assembly GCA_034699765.1. Taxonomy (NCBI): domain Eukaryota; kingdom Metazoa; phylum Arthropoda; class Collembola; order Poduromorpha; family Odontellidae; genus Xenyllodes; species Xenyllodes armatus. The sequence continues at coordinate 10,991 of JAQIYE010000048.1, forward strand.
CACCCCCTCCTTTAGCTGTAAATGAATAATTAAACTGTAAATGCTATTTTTATATGCTCTATTTATCCTTGACCTCATTGGATGCCACAAGAAGGTAGGAAAGTGTAGCCCCATTACCTCTGTCATCAGCATCCGGCTCAATGTCTTCAGCTTGTGTGATCCAATCCAGATAACCCCTCAAATCCTCTTCAATTTGTTGTTTTTCTCTCAATTTGTGAAAGTCACCACGAGCTTTAGCCTTCTCACGCTCCTTTGAGAATTCCCTTGAAAATGTTAAAATATCGGGAGTTGAGGGAAAGTTTGAGCTATATAAGTAAAGTCCTCGAACTGAAAGTTAAAGAAGATTGACAACTGACAAGGACAAAGTGCATGCTTTAGTCTTTTTTCCTTTTCAATGCATCTGTTCAGTTTGATATCTCATTTAAACGTTTATGTGAATTCATGAATCATATATGAGGAAATGCAAATATTGACTACATGAATACAGAATGTTTTAAATATTTTTTTGTAATTTATTTCGAAAGAGTATGTTGCCCTACTTTAAATCACATAATGTGGACTTTCGGTTTGATCCCTTTGGTATAATATGAGAATGGATACAATTTAACGGCAATTTATATAGTCCTATTAGATTCGTGCCTTATTTAGTCTCGTTAGTCTGATGGAGGAAATAATCCCCTGGGTCCAGTTTCGTCATAATTCACTCAACAATTGTAGTACTTTCTTGGCTACAACTCTTCCTAGGCATAAATTCGGATTTTCATTCATAATTCATACTACTGTACTGGAAAGTGGGATTGGAAAAATAAATCGAAAGACAGTAAATGCTGCTCTTTGAATTACATATTTATATTGCACATTTCAACAAAATTGCTTCTTTTATGGAACCTTAAATCGTGAATACTTACTATAGTCATTCTTACACTAATTAAGGACCTGTTCCTTGTAAGTTGTAAATCCCAGTTCATTCCTGCAGTAGGGTCATGATATTTGTAAAATAGTAAATAAGGCTTAACCCTGCTGGTTTATATTCAAAACAGAAGTCTGATCACATAAATACTCTCTGGTAGCTTTGATGTGTATGTCCCTTTATGGCTTTTTGAGAGTCACCAGGACAAAAGAATGCTTAGGAGGACTAACTAGATCCTGATTTGAGACTGCTATAATAATACGCACTCATTCAAAAGATTTAGGATCCCAGGGTCACTAATAATGATGAGAGGTTGACCCAGTTCTTCCTTTGGTCCATTTTGTAATTTATTAGTTAGCCATTATTAAAGGTAATTTAATGATCAGAAGGCCCCGGAACGAATGAAATCTTGCAGTTGACGCCAGGAAATCAGCATTTTATCCTTTGCCATAACTTTTATAAATTCACTAATTTTAATGGTAATAAGCATAATCATAATTTTCAAAGAAATTGGGTCAGAACAAGAGAAAACTTCTTTGTAATTTCTTCGAAGTAAACTTACCCACTCAGCACACCAAGAATGAGGTTCATCACAAAGAATGCTCCGATTATGACTAATGAGATAAAATAGGACCACTCCCAAGTGTTCCCCATGGCATCATGAATCTAACATTACAATAATATACAATTAATGGATTAGTGCCCAGGTCATGATGAAGAGACATATCAGCTCAAATGATTATTTTAGTTCCTTACGTTGTACATGACCTCAGTCCAACCCTCAAGCGTAATACATTGGAAGACGGTGAGCATGGCAAGTCCAAAATTGTCAAAATTTATAATTCCATCATGTGGACCAACCCAATACTCATCGCAATGATAAATTGATGGACCATCACCAGTTTCACAATTATATGCCCCTCCACAATTACGAGGTTCATCCATCATCTCACCTGGAAATGTATTTGATTGATTGTCGGATTGGTTAAAAAACTTCAAATTCATTTTTCAAATAGTTGAAGTTTTTATTTGAATTACCTGTAATATTGTGGAAACATGTTTTGTGTAGCTTCCCCGAGAATAACTCCAGCCCAACAATTGCATAGATAATTATAACAAATATAACAAGGAGTGCAATATGGAGTAAAGGCACCATGGCACGTAGAATTGAGTTCATCACAACTTGCAAACCTAAAATGTAGGAGGTCAATAAGATCAAATTTGTTATATTTTTGGGGCATTGTAATAGTCATGTAGTGAAGGAGGATATGTACATTTCTCGAATCAACTTACTTGGTACACCGGAAACTAGTCGTAAGGGTCGAAGGACACGGAATGCTCGGAGTGCTTTGACGTCAAAATTTTCTCCAATCATATTTTGAATTATTGTACTAATTGCACTGGAGAAATTGAGGTACAAATTGGTAATTAGCCGTCTTAACCTTAAATGGACATCAAATAATCATAAACTCTCGAAATTAAAACGTACCCTATAACAACTATTGTAAAATCAAGAAAGTTCCAACCGTTTCTTAAGTAAGAGCCTGGATGGCCCACAAATCCATACGCAATAATTTTCATGATGCACTCTACAGTAAAAATCCCCATAAAAACAAGCTCAACAACCTCCTGGAAAATCAAAAATTTTGAGTAATTAAAGCCCTGATTGCCATTCACTCGATAAAAATTGAACAAGTACTCCCTTACCAAAGCTTTATTGGTCTCATTGGAATCTGAATTAGGGTACGGAGTAAAAGTTGCCAAGGCCACACAATTTAGAAAAATTGTAAGAAGAATCAGGTACTCAAATGGCCTAGGTCACAAAAAGAAGAAAACAAAAAAAAGGACGGGAAATATAGGTAGGAACAAAGAAATGGTAAACAACAAAATCCTCCTGGATCAGGATTCACGCTGTTCTGATGAAAGGAGAAAATCCAGATAACAACTTTTTTGTGAAATGGCAATTAATCTAAGTTTCCCTATAATAATAATTATGCTTCAAGAAAATTTATGTACCCCGACCCTCACTTTTGGACCTCTTTATTATGGGTTGCATGAACGCATTATAAGTCCCAGGTGTCCGGTCTGTCCGTCCGGCCGTCACGACGATAACTCGAGAACGGTTTGACCTAGGGACTTCAAATTTTCAGGATAGTCCTTTGAGGTCAAGAATGAGGTCAAGTTCGAAGATTGGCTTTCCAGGCGACCTTTGACCTGGGGCTGCAATGGTAACCCCCCTTGGGGTAACCCTGATGACCTGTGTAAGTATTGGTGTCAATCGACGGGGGTTGATCATAATTTGACACGGCGACCCTGACTAAAGGTCAACCGTTTGACCTTTGGTCACGGTAGGTCAAAAAGGTAGGTAGGTAGAGGTCACGGTAGGTCAAAAAAGTCAAAATTAAAATATGGTGTCATTCGACTCGTATGAACGAAAGGATCATTGTACGGTATGGGGTTGCTGATTTTTTATCAACGGTTTGACCTCCAGAGGTCACAGAAGGTCAATGTCATCTTTTTTCTTTTCTTTTTTTAATTTTATTTAATTTTATTATTTAATTTAATTTTATTTTTTTAATTTTTTTAATTTTTTTTATTTAATGTAATTTAATTTAATTTTTTAATTTAATTTATTTTATTTTATTTTTTTATTTATTCTATTTTTTGTTATTTTTTTTAAATTTATTTTTTATATATTTTTTATATTAACCCCGCTTACATGTCCACATTTTAAAAATTTCCCTCAATGCAACCCATCTTCATATCCGTCCTAAGAGGGTTTATTAGTATGAATACGATACGAAATGTCAAAGTTTGGATCCAAATTTCGAGGAAGCTCTCATTTTTGAACTAATTCAAATTCCTTAATTTTACTCCAGAGTTTAGACTCGGACTATTATCGTATTTTGGGAACATTATATGCAACCATAATTTGTAAGCAGTCAAAAACAGCTGACTTATTTTAATCGAAATAAAAGGAGAGAATATATGGTTCGAAGGGTAGAGGTTTTAGAAAGTCAACTTTCATCTATTCAATCCCCCATGACATGTTTGTGTTCTCAATAGTCCTTTTGAATGTCCTTTCTCCCAAGCCTTTCAAAGCAAATCCTTACCACTTGTCCTTGATTATATCAGTTGCAAGGATCCAAGAAAATACACTTTTGACTTCCAGGAGCAACATAGAACGTTAATTCCATTTCTTAGTCATATATTTCTTTTTGTTTCCCTGACCTTAAAAAATTGACCTTATTTTCATGGGCGATTAATTTTGGTACTTCAAAAAGGATTGTATGGTCTTTTTAAAAAAATGTTTAAATAAAAATGATTTTAAATACAACTTACTTCCACTCAATGACATCAATACAGACCTTCCGAATTGGATTTTGAAGGGTTAGCCAAAATAGGGCTCGAGGGGGGCGGTCTGGATTGACCTTACCCCGTCGAGCCACAACACGTCTTTGTTTTGTCGTACTCATTGAAGTAGTTGCACTAAGAGCAGTCTGCCATGCTGTTGACAAAGGTTTCTCCTCTTCCCTTAAAGTAAGTTGAGTCTGACCTAAAGAGGTATTGAAGGTTCGTGACCCGGGTCCTTGGCTAGTCCCACAACTTACCCTTCCCTCTTTTGGGTCTAAAAGAAGGACCACAGGGACGGCGGAATTTGGACCCAAATGACTTCGAAATGAAGTTGCTCTTTTTGATGGGGGTTTAACTCCAAGGTTTCCTTTTCCTGTTGTGCTATGATTAATTGGAGTTGGCTTTAAAAGGGATTGACACGGAGGATCCTGGAAATGAGTCTTTTGACCTCTTTTAGTACTTCCAGTCACACTTTCTCTATTTTTTTGTGAACATCTCAATGGAGTTGTTGTGGTGGCCTTGCTTGAACTACTTTTAACACTTCCCCCTGAACGAAGAAACCCGGAAGTGAGGCTGTGGCTATGTCCAGGTGGGTCAAGGGCCTCAGGGACACTTCCTCCTCTACTACTACTATTCCCCGCAAGGTTGAGTGAAGGAGAAGGAACAAGTAATTGAGCCAAAGTTTGATGATGAGGATGTTCAGGTCTCCCTCTGGGACCAGGAGGACATGCTTTGGACTTTGGTGCTTTTGGATGTGACCTTGGAAAGTCCACCAAACTTTGATACTCGTCTAACCCATCCTCTGCAAATTTGGTTTTATAAAAAGATAAATTCAATAAATAACATATTCTTAATTTAAAGCGCTTGTTTTGTTTAGAGATTTTTGAATGATCATGGTATGCTTAAATGTCGGTTAGTACACATTTATTCTTGCAGGGATAACTTAAGGTCGCTTTTAAACATAAATCATAAATATGATGTTGGAAAACATTGATCGAATCAAGGGGTTACTCGTGTAGATTTCCCATATTAAAAATTTTGGCCAAGGAATGGTTTCCATTAAAGCACAAAAGGAAAATACCACAAACTTTTTCAATTTATTCCATCACGATTACTCAAAATTTGAATCAAAATACAATAGATTCGTTATCAACTATACTTTGACAGGGGAACTCAAGACGTCGGGTGTTATTTTCGTACCATATCTGCCACTTATAAATTTGAATTTGACAGGCTTCGCAAATGTTTACAACAATTTACCTCAAGTTTAAATGAATTTTTAGAAAAAGGTTTCTTTGCATTGCATTGGTTTCCAACTTCCAGCTTTCAAACTCCAACTCTTAATAAATACCTTGAATGTACAAAAGATTTATATAAATTTATTAATAAATGTTTTGAGTTTGCCTGCTAGTAAAAATGGATGTATTAAAGCTAAAGCTGTGTTTAATAAAGAAAACTTTAAAAGTAGTTTAACAAAAGTCGACTAAAAGACTTGGAAATCATATTTGGAGCATTTTTTCGTATTTGTGTATTTATAGATCTTGTGTAAATAAATCATTTTAAAGTTAAAGGTTGAATCCAGTTGACAAAATTTCTGTTGCTAAGTCCATCTTGTCTTGGATACTTGGATCCTTAACGCCGTTGCATGTGTTTTATTCAGTGTAGATTCACAATCTCTTTTTTTGTTCCTCCTTTGAGCTTTCTCGGATCGCAATCTCAACAGAAATGGAAAAACTAAACCCCAAAAACCAAAAGATTTTTTTCCTGTTCATTCTCCCATCCGCTTTCTTTGAAGGCTACTTTAAAAAGACTTCAAAAGTGGATCTCCTTTAGAATAGTTTCAATTTTTAAGATGACAAAATATCTAAATCCCTTCGGCGTGAAGCTGCAATCCTTTCCAAGTAAAATTAACCCCCAAAGAAATTAATGCCTATTGGCAAAAATATGTGGGTCATGCTTTAGATTAAAATGTTTGATAAAAAAAGATCCACTTAATTACCCGAAACAAAACGTTTTAAATCTGGTTGTTGAAAGGCATGAGTTTCATTTTTAGGTAGTAGTATTAGTAGTAGTTTGTGGGAGCGAGCTTGCTCGGCCGATGAGGCGGATGCACACTTCATTTTTAGGTAATTCGAATATAATTCCGAGTTACAAACATTACAAAAACGGATCCCATTTATAGAAAACAATCATTTGAGCGAAGGAACAGACGAACAACTTTATTTCATAAGGTCTTTGATGTTTGGACTCCCAAAACGTGCTCTGGCTTTGATTAGACAACCAATTCAAAAACATTTTGCAGGCTTTCTTCAAAACCAAATAGAATCTTTTGATAGGAGGACTTTTTGAGAGACCACTTCACTTCAGGTGTACAGTTTAGAGAAAGTGGCAAAATAGAACCTATGAATCCAAGGAACGCTCGGCGTTCGTGATGGTAGAGTCCTTGAAACACCTTTTTTGCCATGAATAAAGGCACGGGCCTAAATACTGATATTTTAATAAACTTCAAATAATATAATGGGAGGTCAGAAGGTGGTGGACAAAAGAATATTATGTCTTACCAATTTGAGATTTTATTTTATTTTGTCAATTCCATTTGATCTCTAGCAGTATATGTCGCTTGCTAAAATTATAATATTTAAGCAGCGATTGATTTCCCGTCTTGTCTTCAATGCAGAAGACTTGCAGATATATTGGAATACGAATATGGAGGTGTACTGAAATTATAACATCTTCTAGAATATACTAGCCAGTCATTGATCTCAGATCATTAAAATTTTATTAAATTGTTGCATTTACTGTCAAAAAATGCCTAAAGCGCTTTCCCAAAATTGCCTGAACTACTTTTAAACTTTATTGTATTATTGTTATCTTGGATTTTCGAGATTTCAAAAATTTCAAAATTAGCTTTATAGTCAACTGGTCTCAACTAATTAAAGCTGCTCTCCCGACCGTGACTCGTGAAGTTAGAGATGTGGCGCTCTAACTAGGCCTCTAGCTTTAGACAAAGGGGTTGGAAGGGCCTCTGTCTAATAATGTCCTCTGACAGAGGCCCTTCCAACCTCTTTGTCTAAAACATGAATTGGTCACACCGACTCCCATAATGACGTCCACAATAAATTGTTTCGCAGGAAAAGAAATGGAGTGTTTGAGTACTTTTCCGTCAACATTAACTGTATTTATTATAAAAAGGCAAGTTCAAGGAATTCTTGACTCATTCTATGGATCAATTGAACAATTTTCTGAGGACCAGGGCTGATTAATGGGAAATAAGTTGAACAAAAACTTGGGAAATGTGTTCGGGAATGGGAAATTGTGACTTCTCAATACGTTCACTATATCAAAAACTTCCAAAAATCCTGTACATACGTGCAAATAATAATTGATTATCAGAAAAAAATATTGGAAAGGCAATTTCTGAGTGAATGCAAAGAAAAGTGTGAAAGCAACAACTCCATTATTGTGCTCAAAAAGCTGAAACTCTTGAATTACCAAAAATGTATCTTATTATTTTTAATGATAGGATAGAACAGACTATCGTGGTTATACGGAATTTGGAAAATTTGTATCAGGTAAACCATTAAGGCAAAATCTTACATTTTCCTCTCTGCTTGGCTCTTGTACGGTAAGATAGAAAAACCCGGAAGCGTTCAGGTTAACTAGAAAAATTAAATTAATGCATATACTTCAGGGTAGGAGGTGATGGGCCAAGGATTTTGACGAAATTTGATAGAATGCGTCCTGTTTACTGTGTTGTTATTCACGCTTTGGTTCCAAAGGAAGAATATTCAATAATAGTTAACGCCAAACTTTTCACTAGTCATATTTCCTAACTTGAGACTACAAAATAGCAAACAAAAAATCTCAGTTGGCTTTTTAACCCTTTTGTTTACAAAAATGCAAAAGTTCTACGTTACGAGCTTTTAATAAGCAGATCAATGTTTTTGTCTATTGTTTAAACTTGTAACTGTACTCAAACTCATGGTCAAAATCCGTTTAAGATTAGAATGTGTTATACATTTACCTATCATATCATGTAAAGGGGACTTGTTCATCTTCATGCCCTTGATTTCAGGAATAGTAAATATTTGCAAGATTTTACGATGGCATAAAATCGTGAAAACTCAAGAGAGAAAACCTGAATCATCTGGCTCTTAATGGAACGCTTCAAATTACTATTACGTAATTTTGTACTAAACCTTCCATTTTGTATTACATAATTTCAAATTGGGGTATATAAAACACACTTTCTATAAAGATAACTGATTAAGAAGCCCATGAATTCGCAATAATACAGTACATATTCTACTATCCAGTGCTTATAAATCGATTTGATTGACATCATTGTCCATAACAATAGTTTTTTTGTTTTCAAAAATATCCTTCAAGTAATTTAAAAATTAGGAAGACAAAAATGCCACATACAAGTGAATAAGTACAAATGTCAGACAACTACAGATGAACTCGAATCGTGCTTGACTTTGTTTTGAAATCAGAATCAAACATATACAAGGGATTAAGGACAAAGAACCTCCATCCTATCATCTTTCATCTACGTATTGCATGCATGAAATTCCCAAAGGGGTCCATAGTCTCAACCTCGACAAAGTCTTTAAACTTCTACTCATCTTCAAAAGAGAACTTGCAACTGTTTAGATTAAAACTCTTACTTCAAACTTCAGTCAGAAGTTACATCGGAGGCCTAACTATTACGTGAATCCCATGACCAATGTCTCTTAGTTTAATCTTTAGCAAAATTGAGATTGGGAAATGTACTTCAGAAGATGTAAAGGTAAGGGACCTTGGGGAAAGGGAGTTGACTTGTAACTCGTCGACTCGACTAAAGGACCCTAGGCAGGAAAAACATGCCACGTATGTATAATTTTAAGGATCACTGATCTTTATTATGTAGCGGAAAGTAGTGAAGCTACATATTGGTTTCAAATAGTCTGAGTTGAGCCGCCGTCGAGAGTAGAAGTCTAGTACTAGTTTGAAAGACAAGCTC